>JABMCL010001779.1:300000-355000 GCA_018857735.1 Alviniconcha marisindica
TGTGGCTTTCGCTGGTATTGTGTTGTCAGAATGATTTGGACAGTCATCTTGGTAGTCCAGGGTTCATATGGTCTCTAAAAATTTGGGAAAGTTTGGGAAAACTAAGGTACCATTTTCCAGACCTGGAAGTTGGTGAAATATATGACTTTTTTGGCCAAGGTCTTGGAAAGTTGGGGAATTTCATAATAATGGTCAGCAGGTAGTCTGCAGTAGGGGGTTTGACAGAAGAAGGGGGGGGGGGGGGGGCAGGCAAGTGATAGACAATGAAAGGGAAATACAAGGTTTGTTTAACTTGAATGTTGAAGCTATGAGTGTAACTGAGCAGTAACTTGGTCAGGGGAAGTAGTCCTTAAGTTTGGGGAAAGGGTTTGGAGTGACAAACCCTCTCAAGTCCATCATTTTTGATGATGATAAAGCTTCACATCGTGTCTGTTGTGAGTCTCTGTAGTAGATAAATTATGTTATGCTTAAAGAAAAGAAAGAAATGTTTCATCCTTCATCTTCTTCTGTAGAGTGTCCAACCTAACATTTTGAAGACACTGACCATTCCAGGTTATTTTGGCGTTTCCATAATCCACCAAACTCTGACACAGGCCCCTGGATTTTTGAAGGCATATGTGATCTGTTTGCATGTATGTACACAGAGGGAACTCAGTTGTAGTCTCATCTGAAGGACTTTTGTAGAGTTTGCACATAATTTGACTGAAGAAATCTCGGGGCGAGTGCAAAGTCTGGAACATTAACAATCACCCATCCATTTTTTGATCATGCTCAATTGAGGATCGTAATGGTTGACTGGGTGTAAAGTACCAAATTACTTACTTACAAGTGAGGGTGTACCTCTGGTGGAGTTTATGTACCGTGCATTTACACGCATGCCAGGTGAGAGGTAACGTAAGCACTAATTAACTGTGTTGATTTATGCTCAACTGTGTGCTTAAGTTTTGGCTTTTGAGAGGAGTGCTCTCGCTCTGTGCCCCTGGCTCCCATTCTTATCCAAGAGGCTGCTGTTCCAGAGCGGTGCGACAAGCCTACCTCCAGAATGGCGGCAACGACCCAGACATCTTGGCCCAGCTGGCCCAAATGCAGGCTGAGGCTCAGGCCATTGACGACAGCATGAGGAATGCACAGAAACGGCAACCAAAGGGTAGGCTGCTGGATAGAAAGTGCATAGCTTGCTGCTCTGTGGTGGCATATCAGAGTTACTGTGGATTGTCAGTGTGGGACTGGGTGATAGGAAAATGAGAATGAGAGCAAGCGTTTGTACGTGTATGGCGGTTTCAGCGGGGAAGATGAAATATCGTGATGTGTTACGTTTGTTATAGGGTCCAGTCACAGCGGCTTTGTACTGTCCGGTCATTTTAGAGACAGTGTGTGCATCCTTGAAATGTGCGCTTTAGAGATAGAGTATGTGCTTGAAACATGAACCCCCACCCCCACCTCCAAACAAACACACTGCATTTGCCCGAAAGTAACAGTTGTCTGTGTGTTAACTTAAAGCCAATTATCCATGTATCCCCACCCCCACCCTCACCTGCACACACGCACGCACGCATGCACGCACGCACGCACGCACGCACGCACACACACACACACACACACACACACACACACTCTCTTTCTCTCTCTCACACACAACACACACACACACCACACACACACACACACACACACACACACACACACACACACACACACTTTCACCCAGCATGAAAATCCAGGGTGCTGAGATGTTTCAGGTCAATAGCTGTTCATGTGTTTTGGGGTGATCACCAGTTATAGTTCAGGTCTTCGCCTCTGGTGTTTGGGTGCTTGATGAAAGAGGCGTGAAAGATTACGTTGTTTGTTGACAGACAAGAAAGATGGCTCCTCAAACCTCACGATGTTGGAGCTGGAAAACGAGCGACTCCAACGACAGCTGCTGCTGCTGCAGGAGCAGAAACTCATCTCCACCAACCGCCGCAAGGACAACCGCGAAGGTAGGGCCGCCCCGACCATACGCCCAGCTCACTCTCAGAAAGCACCCGCGTCTCAGAAACCGCCCACCACCCGCCAGTCTATGAACAAATGGGTGCAGACCAACCCCGTACCTTCGGAAGAGGCAGACACCTCCGCACTGCCCCCAGCTAACGATTACGCAGTACAGCGGAAACATGCCAAGCTTGCTCTAGAAGATAGGTGGGGGGCTAGCAGAAGTAAGCAGATGACTAGTTCGACCGCCCAAACCCAACCCCAGGGCAGGGGGAGGAGAGGTGGCCGAGCTGCGAACCCAGGGGATCCCGGTAATCAGAGAACGCAGGACCAACCCGATACTTACGAGTCCCTTAAGCCCGAGAAGCTAGAGACCATCGAAGAAGCGGCCAACGTTGATTTTTACGACCCCGACCAGCCGCTGGATGTCGATCTGTCGGCTATCCCTCCTCGGAAGAACCGAGTGCTCTATCCTTACAAGCCAGACATAGGTCCTCAGCGCAACACGTCCCGGGTTGTCATCGTGCGCTCCGAACGACCGTACGGGTGGGTTGACTTTTATGGCAGACCGGTTGACAGAAAAGGGAGGTTGCTGGAAGATTTGGATCAGAGGAACCGGCTGAGGCTCTCGCGGAGCAGGTTCCCTTACTATAATACCTACCAGACTGGTCAGAGGTTGTTCATGTACGAACATGCCTTGCAAGACCTGTTCAGGCGATCCGAGGACCTTCTCCGTTACGATCCATACTACTATAGCACCTATAGCAAACGCAGGCGCTATGCCAAAGACCTTGAGGAGTCTGAGGCTGCCGCAGGCAACACCCTGCGCCAACCCGCGCACCTGTCGCTCGTGTTAGATTACGAGCACGGCGCTCACACTAGCGACGATTTGCCTCTGCAGCCGTTGCAGGAAAACTCGCAAGTTCCAGAAACGTCACGCACATCCAATGCCGAAGCTCAGACTGACCCCCGGGATTTGTACGAAAGCGAGCAGGGGACTGATCAGAGAAGACCCCCACCCCCAACTCAGAAACCAGGCAAAGGTAGCAGCCAGGGTGCACAACCAGCAGCAAATCCAGCCGGCCAGAACTCTTCTCCCCAGGGCCCTGCAGGCGTGGACAAGGAGCAGGTTGATCCCAACAGTAAAGGGAAGGGAAAGGGGAAATCCACAGTCAAGTAGATGGTTACATGGTCTGAGAAGAATCAAAAACGCAGGTACTTGTTTCTAGTTTTTGAGGCCTCCCTTCGGTGAGACTGGCATTCAAAGCAGCTTTCTTTTTCTGGTGTAAGTAAATGAGAAGTACAGCCCCCCCCCCCCAGTAGCCCGCCCTACCCACCCCAGCCCCCACCCACCCCGACCCCGACCCCCCCACCCCCACACTGCCAGTCATCCTGATGTGACCCTGTGTGGTTAAAGAGGAGGTTAAAATGCAGTGACTTGCTTATTGACCCTCCTCCCCCACCCTGTGTGGTTAAGAGGACGTTAAAATCCAATGACATGCTTATTGACCCCCCTCCCTCACCCTGTGTGGTTAAGAGGATGTTAAAATCCAATGACTTGCTTATTTACCCCCCTCCCCAACCCTATGTGGTTGACAGGACATTAAAATCCAATGACTTCCGTATTTACACCCCTTCCAAACCCACCCACCTATCCACCCAGCCCTTGTTTCTGAACAAAGAGCAGTGCTACTTTATGCAGCATCTCCCTTCTTTTGTGAAGCTTTTTAGACTTCAGAAATATGGGTTTTCACTTTTGAAACAAGTCAGTGACAACAGGGATGTTTTGGTGGTTTTTATCGGTTGGAAGCAGTAATGAGATGTATAAAATACCCCGTACTTGTAGCTGGATTCAGAATTCTCATGAGGCACATGGTTTAAGGAAAGTACAGAACATCCATGGTGAATGTCTGTCTGTTTTTTTTAAAGACAACATTTGAAGTGTGTATTGTCGTGTTTAAACTATGGCTGAATATGATTGGTTGGCTGTGATTGAAATTCACAAAAGGTTGAAAAAAAAATGAAGAAATTTTTTTTGGACAAAAATAGAAGAAGAAGAAGAAAAAAAGAGAAAAAAAAGTACAGAACAAACCAGTGTGCGAAAATGAAATGTTGGCATAGATGCCATTGTTCAGGTGGCAAACAAATGGTTATGGTACGCAAGAACAATGGAAACAATGAAAAGGTGGTGAAGACATTTGCTTTTGTTGTTCAGATCGGGAGTTTTTCCTGCATGGCAGTCAAGTGTGTTTTGTACTGGATTTCCATGTTGATGTACTGGATTTCCATGTTGATGCACTGGATTTCCATGTTGATGCATTGGATTTCCACGTTGATGCATTGGATTTCCATGTTGATGCACTTGATTTCCATGTTGCACAGGATTTCCACATTGATGCACTGGATTTCCATGTTGATGCCTTGATTTCCATGTTGCACAGGATTTCCACGTTGATGCACTGGATTTCCATGTTGATGCACTGGATTTCCACGTTGATGCACTGGATTTCTATGTTGATGCACTGGATTTCCATGTTGATGCATTGGATTTCCATGTTGATGCACAGGATTTCCATGTTGTTGCATTGGATTTCCATGTTGATGCACTGGATTTCCACGTGGAAAAACATCAGATGTCTTAAAGGGGAACTGAGGTGAATAGGAATTGAATAGTTTTGTCATTGAGTTTATAATATTTTTTTGTCACTGAATATCTAGCCCAGTTTGCTAAAAAAAAAAAAAAAAAAAAATCAATAAAAGAAAATCAATCATTGAAAGTTGCAAAAACAAGACCTTGAGTGCTGCCACTTGTTGCCCAAGAGTCCTGAACAAGGCCGGAATGTGAGGCAAAAGTATCAAAAACAATGTGAGCGAACCTTTTTCTGCTCTTCATTGCTATAGAGTGAACCAGCATGGCTGTGCCCTTAGGAGCTGAAATTTGAAGCAAAACTGTATGTCTTTTTGTAGAAATGTGGAAAGAAAAACCAAATGAAGCCTTCAGATGGAAATGTCACAGTTTATACGTTTTTAGGCCAACTTACATCTTTGCATGGGTTCCCCTTTAATTTTTACTTCTTCGTTGTTCTTGTGTGACCTACTTGTTTGTTGCCTGGATGAGGGCATCGCTGCTGAAATTTTACTGGTTGTTTTCTTTTGTCTTGTTTATTAAAAGAGTCATTGTTTCGTTCTCTTTAAAAAAAAAAATGCTGGCAGTCAGCTTTGTTCTAGAGTTTTGTTGGTTTTGAGTTTTAACTCCTCAAATATTTCATGAAGTCTGCGAGGGGCCTGAAATTTGTGACCAGAGCCTGTGAAACTTATTTCTGTCACAAACTGCATGAGGGATAGAGAGAGAGAGAGAGAGAGAGAGAGGAGAGAGAGAGAGAGAGAAGTAGCTTGGTGTTTTACGCCCAGAGAGAGAGAGAGAGGTTTAAGACACATTATGCACATGTACTTGCTTGTTTTGCTCTGCGTATTATTGGTTTCTTTTAGCAGCAATTAATAATGTTTAAAATGGATTAGAAAGTAGTGGTGCTACTTGTTTCATCGGCAAGAACTCTGCATGCTTTAGATCCCTGTAGTTTTCCCCCATTATTTCAGCCTTCTTCATCATTCTTCCTGCCAGTTTTGGTTCGACCAAAGTTTGCCAAATCATGCACAACTTCCATCGGTCATGTTTTATGATAAAATGGTAATGGCTCTGTTTTTTAACCACTTCTTTGTGATATGATGGACATACTGTGATATTTTTCCAACTCCTTTTTTTTTTGCTGCTGCACCGTAAAGATTTGTTGCTGGAAGAAAATGCGGTTACTGTAGTCTCCGCTTTTTGCTATTACTGTCAGTGACAGTGTTACATAATTATTAGGAAAAAGAGGATCCAAACACAAAAAGGTTCAAAAGAACACTTATTATAACACGGACACACTGTATGCACATTGTTTTTTGGAAATCACCTTTGTCAAGCCACAAAACGACACTTAAACATTTTAATTTTTTATTTCATAATTTTTAACCGTTTAAGTGTTGTTTAAGTGTCGTTTTGTGGCTTGATGAAGGGGAGTTCCCCCAAAATTTGCGTATTGTGCGTCCATGTCATAGTAAATAAACGTTCTTTTCAATCTTTTTGTGTTTGGATCTTGTTTTAGAATGCTAGCAATCATTCTGTTTCAGATTTTTTATTTATTTTTAGGAAAAAGGGGTTTTGTTCTTTAGATTTTTTTCTTTCTCATCAGAAAGCTAGACTAGAGTGAAGCTCTGCTGTGTACGTTACTGCGCTTGAGTGCAGTGAGGCCAAAAGGATGTCACCATGCACAGGTTCCAGTGAACTGGCTTAATAGACCACTGTAGGATGAAGCCTTCTACTCCTGTTTTTCTTTTGTGTTCACACTGCTTCAAGGCTTTTGATAGCAAAACAGTCCGTGATAAGAGCTGTGTAGTTTCTTTGTCTTCTGTCTCACCGGAGTTGATAGAGCTTCTGTCGCTTAAATAAAAGAGTGGTAGTGCTTTGGAGTCGTTTCAGTTCGACTGTCGCCGTATATATATAGACTGAAGAACATTCTTCCACTCTGGTGTTGCAGGTAAACGCTGCAGGACTCGCCACATTTTTTCAGATGTGTACGCATATAATGTTCTGTGGTAACGCGCCTCATAACGCTGGGGCTTTCTCACAAGTGCAAGCTTTCAGGTGTGAATAGGCTGTAGATGAATGAAGCACAGCGAGGACTTAATTTTTGCAGGCAGGCAGCTTAGGGTGTATATAGCCTTGCTCTTTGAGTCTTTCTGTCTGTCCGTGTGCTTCCTTTTGAAGTTGATTCCATGATGGAAACATCATGCTTTCCACTTGCATTCCGTGTGCTTCCTTTTGAAGCTGGTTCCATGATGGAAACATCATGCTTTCCACCTTGCGTTCCGTGTGCTTCCTTTTGAAGTTGATTCCATGACGGAAACATCATGCTTTCCACTTGCATTCCGTGTGTTTCCTTTTGAAGTTGATTCCGTGACGGAAACATCATGCTTTCCACCTTGCATTCCGTGTGCTTCCTTTTGAAGTTGATTCCATGACGGAAACATCATGCTTTCCACCTTGCATTCCATGTGTTTCCATTTGAAGTTAATTCCATGACGGAAACATCATGCTTTCCACCTTGCATTCCCTGTCACCCTTGTGTTGAGCTTGAAGAGCTTGGAGTAGTGCTAGCCTAGCATCTTAATTTTCCTCCTCCGGTGACTGATAGACGCTTTCATTGACTGTTTGCAGGTGGAACGCGTTTCTGTCATATTTGTGAAGCTTACGTACAGCATCTCCCTCTGCGTAAAGCTTGAGTCTCATGTGCAAAGTCAACGCCAAAGACTCTTGAATTATACAGTTTTTGTTGTTGTTGTTGCGGTTGTCATATATATATATGCATCCAGTCAGTCTTGCATGGTCCCTGCGTTTGTGATATGTGTCCAGTTCTCATAGGGGTTATGTAAATTGACAGAATGCAATACATGATACAAATATATACATGTATATGTATGGTACACAATATTTTAAAGTATTTTGGGGATCATGTTTGGCACTTACCGTTGATCATTTGGAGGGTCTCAGAAAAAATAAAGTTCAGGCAGTTTGAATTTCTTACATCCCAAAACTAGAACCAAAAATATTCAGAAGCAACTTTTATACTACATGTGCTGTGGCATGTGCATCTATCTCAGCTTGTTACAATGTTAGAACAGAAGTAAATGACCACTATTGTTATTAAGTCGATGGAAGTTTGAGGAAGAAACTTCTGGCACATTTTTTTTTTTATGACTTAAAGTCTGACCATACAGTTGGCTTCCAACAGACAATCAATATTCTGTTTTCTGAGTGTATTGTAGTATTGTTGTAAATCTCATGGCAGGATGTAGAAGGAAAAAGATTTAATTTTTTAATTTTTTAAACCTGGTATATTTCTCGTTATAGTAGTATGGAAAAAGTAAATTTATGTAAAACTTGGGAAAAGTGATTTCATGTAATACTTGGGGAAAGTTAATTATCTAAATCTTTATTCTTTAACATGAAATTATAATGAGAGTGGTCTGGAAGGAATTCCCCTTTTTTTCTTTTTCTGCTTCTAAAAAAAGATTTCAGAAGTTGTTGTTTAGCAGATTTTAGTCAGTTTCCTTTTCTTTATGGATTTTTGTTCTTCTCCTTTCTTGGGACATTCTGAGTGAAGCTGGCCATGTTCTTTTTTTAAAATTTCCGTTTTTAGACAAGAACAGTAACTCTGTTAAAAAAGAAAACAGTAAAAGACTTTAGATTGCATGGCGTTGTGCAATGTGCATGTCCAACTGAACAGATTCATTGTGTATTTATTTTAGATACGTACCCCATCAGGTTGGGTTGTTTATATTTGGTACTATTATATCAGGCCATTACCATTTTTTTTAAACAGCAATTTTGACATGTTTCATACGATGTTCTACTTTTCCTGCCAATTTAGAGTTTCTGCTGAGCAATGTGCCATGTATGGTAAATAAACGCAAGTCTTTTTTTATCATCTCTTTTATAGTGGAAGCACTTTTGTGTAGTTTGATTCTTATGTGTGACAGCCTTCATTGCGCTGAATTTGTACTTCTTTATTTTGTAAGAAAAAAGTTTTTTTATTTGTACATCTTGCATGCAAGCAGTGAAAGAAAAAAGAAAAAAATCAAGAAAGCATTTTATAGAATATTTTCTTATTACACAACAGGGTTATTTTGTGATTTTTTTTAAATAGTTTTTTTTTTAAAGAATAAAAAAAATAATGAAACAGCTTTGTCCATGTTTATTTTCCAACTGGGACATGCTCAGCAGACTACTTTTTTTTTTCTCTCTCGCCAAACAAGTGTACAGGCAGCTACAGTTTAACAGCATATAATATTTTGTTTTAGAGTTTGCCATCAATTGTTTTTGTTTTGTTTTTGGATTTTTGGAAAAAGTTGTAGTTTTCCTGGAGGTTTTATCATTTGCTAATGATGATGTCTGCTGAACAAGTCCCTGGAAAAAATGAGAGAGAGAAAGAATGGGGGAGAGGGAGAGAGAGAGAGAGAATGGGAGGGAGAGTGAACACTTATTGCTCACAACACGTGCACTGAATGGACTGCATACTTACATGCATGCTGGTGTGGGTTGCCATACATACCAAAATGCACTGGCATGACAGATACATACACATGCTCACACAAACACACCTGCATGCAGACACACACACACACACACACACACACACACACACACACACACCCACCACAACACAACACACCACAACACACACAACACACCACAACACACACACACGCACGTACGCACGCATGCATGCGCACACACACCACACACACACACACACACTCTCTCTACTGAGAGAGAGAGAGAGAGAGAGAGAGAGAGAGAGAGAGAGAGAGAGAGAGAGAGAGCTCCAAAACCTGAAACAAAACTGACAGCACGATCTAACAAGTGGAAGTTAGGTGGAGTACCCCCAGAAGAAGACATCTCTGCTTGGACTGGGAGACCCATGGTCAACAGGTGGAGTCATCAGTGTGGAGTCAGCGATCAGCGTTGTTGAGGGTACTTTGTGGACATGATTGGCCCTTGGGAATTCTCCTGCAGGAACTGGAGGTTGCTCTCAATGTGCAAAGTTAGAATTAGCATGGCAGTCTGATCATTTAACTAACTATGCATGGACTTGAAAGTTGGGACCTTGGAGCAGTGCCGCTGACATTGAAATATGAAAGAAACGGAAAGTAGAAAGCTGTCCCTGAAAAGAAGTATGAAATGGAAAGTAGAAAGCTGTCCCTGAAAAGAAGCATGAATCCAGAATTAAAGATGCTGTGACAAAAGATGCTTAGACCATCAAAAATTACTGTCCCATTGATGTTACATTGATGTCATTGTGAAATATTAAAAAAATAAGAAGGAAAGAGTACAGTACAGGCAATTGAATACTTTTGTCTGAAGCAGGATTTTGTCTGACTGGAGTTTGATCTAAAGGTGTTCCAGCGCCAATGAGATGAAGAATAAACATTAGGCCACATTTTTTTTTCTCTCTCGTTATCTTGGGTTGGACTGGAGTAGTGTGACACCAGGGAGCCTTAGTCTATGCAATGCTAGAACAGAAAAACAGTCTTCCTTGAACTGAAGGAACCAGCCTTCTCAAGACATGCTTTATGCAAGGCCAGCCAGTCTCTCTCTCGCCTTCTCTCTTTAACCAGTAGGAGAGATCAAAACAGAAGTAGTGTGAAACTGGGGAGCTTGAGCCTAGCTACTGCTAGAACAGAGGAACTGTTCCCTGAGAAGAACTAGCCCTCTCAAAACATGTACTGTTCAAGAAGGCCAGCCCTCTCTTCAGCAAGTGGAAGAGATCAAGGTATTAACCCCTTCACTGCCATGATGTTGCTTGAAAGCGACCAATAAAAGTGCGAAATTTGAAACCCTGAAGCCTTTTTGTCTTCATTTTCGCACTGGCACGTGAAAGGACTTTCATCGCAACGCACAACATTGAAAGTAGATGTCATAGGAGCGAAAAACATACTGTTTTGCAGGCGCATCCTGTGCATGTTTCAGCCCGGAAATTTTACAGGCTGGGGCAGTGAAGGGGTTAAAAACATGAAACTGGGGATCCTGAACCTACCCAATGCTGAAACAGTTTTTTTTCTTTTTTTCTTTTTTCTTTGTTTAAAGGAACCAGCCATTTCAAATCATGTTTTGTCCAATCAGGTCTGCCTTTCTCCACCAAGAAGACAGACACCAATAAAAGCTGTAAATCAAGGATTTAATTTTAAGATGCCTTGTTGATTTTATTTACAGTGCACAGTCTGACTATGACTGGGAGTGGGAATCCCTCATTTGTAAAGTGACAGACTTGTGATCAGAGGTCTTGGGTTTGAGTCTTAGCAGGAGTGGTGAGATAATTTGCTTCTCTGGGGTCAACTTTCTGTGCTGACTCTTATTTCAATATCTGTTCAACCCCCATGTTACTACAGTAGCACATAACAGATACTGGTCAGTCTGCCAATAGATAAACACAAATACTATGTATGTGGCTTCAAACAAAGTGGCACTGTAAGATGGTGCGTAGTTTGTATGGTGTACACAGAACTTGCACCAAGACGACAGCAGCTTCACATGGCACCAACCATGTAACAACTAAGCAGCACTTCAGTGACTTTGGTGGATTTTCCAAATGCACCGTGTAAAGCTACAGTCACTCAATCAGAGTCACATACGATTAGAGTGCAGTGGGTTATCATTGGCGGGAGCTGCCACAAGTATAATTTTTGTCATGACAAACGTTTTGTTGCAACAAACACGTGTTTGTCGCGACAAACACCAAACATGTCTTTTGTTGCGACAAAAGTATGCTTGTCGCGACAAACAGTTTTGTCGCAACAAGCATACTTTTGTCATGACAAAAGATGTGTTTTGTTGCGACAAACACGTGTTTGTTGTGACAAACGTTTTGCGACAAAATATGACAAAATTATGTTTGTCATGACGCGCATACTTTTGGCACGACAAAACTTTTGTCGCGACAAAAAAGATACTTATGCCGACTCCCACCAGTGATGGTGGGTCTGCTCAGAAAGCAGAGAATAGCACTAAGTTGCCATTGTGAAGCGCTTCGGGCTCATCTCGAGACGAGGTGCTCAACAAGTGTTCATATAAATAAATAAATAAAAAACTTGTGTCAGTGACAGTTAGCAGGACTGTCTGTAGAAAACACCAAGTTTCACAGCTGGTCTCTTGGCTACCCACCTGTCTCCTTGGTCGTGTTCGTTGGGCAGCATGTGCATGCATCTTGCATGCCTGATACAGAAGGGTGGTTTGTACAACACGGCTGGGCTAGGACACCTGTATATGTGCAGCCAGTCTTGTTGTCAATCTGTCACTAATGAAACTAAGTTTACAAACTGAACATAAAATCCACAAAGCGTTTTTTTAAAATTTTTTTTATTAACTGGAAGCCCTTGGTTATAAGTTTCTATGTTGATCTCCTCCACCTTTTGGACAAAACTTGTTTTGAAATGATTTTTGTTTTTTTTAGATCTGGAACAGGGATGACTGCTAGCATTCTAAAACAAGATCCAAACACCTAAAAGGTTCAAAAGGAATGCTAATTTAATATGACATGATATGTGAATTTTCAGGGTAAGCCCCCTTTTTTAAGTGACAAAACAACAGACGACAGTTAAATGGTGATAGACAATAATGTACATATCCGGTTTCACTTGTGGTGTGTTCAATGTTCAGTTTAATTAATTGAATTAATTTTACTTTTTATTAAATTAGCATTCCTTTCAACATTTTGAAATGGGTAGTGTCTTCAATTTTTACCAAGGTACCCGTCATGAGAGTGTACCTGCAATTATGACTGAGTTTGGGCGTGTTTCCAGCTGCAGAAAAGACTGGAAGTCGGGCTTTGGCCCAAGGATGTTATTTTTGTGTCAGAGGCAGTGATGGGGAAACCCCTGAGAGATGGGGCAAAGTGCTCGTAGACTTTATCAGTCGCTCAGATACTTTCTTGAACGGAACTAATCTGATGGCATCTCAACAACAGTCAACCTTGTTCATACGCATTGTGAGTGCAAATTAACAGAAACAGCAAGGCAGCCTTAACCTGAGAACTGTTGCAAGTTAACAGAAACAGCAAGGTTGTCTTGACCTTGGAACTGTTGCAGATTAACAGAAACGGCAAGGTTGTCTTAACCTTGGAACTGTTGCAGATTAACAAAAACAGCAAGGTTGTCTTGACCTTGGAACTGTTGCAGATTAACAAAAACAGCAAGGTTGTCTTGACCTTGGAACTGTTGCAGATTAACAAAAACAGCAAGGTTGTCTTGACCTTGGAACTGTTGCAGATTAACAGAAACAGCAAGGTTGTCTTGACCTTGGAACTGTTGCAGATTAACAGAAACAGCAAGGTTGTCTTGACCTTGGAACTGATGCGTTAACAAAAACAGCAAGGTTGTCTTGACCTTGGAACTGTTGCAGATTAACAGAAACAGCAAGGTTGTCTTGACCTTGGAACTGTTGCAAATTAACAGAAACAGCAAGGTTGTCTTAACCGGACGAGATCAACCCGGCATCTCCCATGAACTGGTGAGAGTTTAAAGGAGACACCCTCCTCCAGTGCAGGGAGAATCTATTCCAACTCTTTGTGATCACCGCTTTTTCTCCTCTGCCAGATGAGTTAGAGCGTGAGATCCAGCGCATGCAGCGGGATCACCTACGCAAGATGTACGACCTGCAGCGAGAAATAGAGCGGATGCGCCAGGAGACGATAGTGGACCGCATGCGGCTGGAGATGCAGGTCAACCAGCAGCCAACCAGGATCATCCTGCAGCAGCAGCCGCCTGCCATTATTCCTGCTCCGCCAGCACCTCAGCCCACCCAGGTATGAGTGAAATAGATAATAATAATAATAGATTAGTTATGGTACCCCATCGGGTAAGAGCCTGGAGCGCTTACAGAGACTCTTTGTGGTCATACTTTTGAGCACTGCTCACTGCTCATTTCATCACACACACACATGCACACACACACATGCATGTACACACCGCATGCGTGCACACACACACACACACACACACACACGCACATGCTCGTACGCATGCACACACACACAAACACACACACACACACACACACACACACACTACAAATACATGCATTACTGGTGATGGGTTGGTAGAATGAGAAGAAAGAAAACGACAGATCAGCACGCAGAGGAGAAGAGGTGGGTTTTCAGTTTTGACTTAAGAGAGTGAAGCCGAATGCCTGACAGAGAGAGGAAGAGAGTTCCAGATCACAGGGAGACTGGATTCCACACCCAGGCGTCAGTGAAATAGATTAAATTCCGATCCAGGTATTATCTTTGTGAGGAAAGCATGGTGGCCGCTCTTTGGGTTTTTGTCCCTAATATGTCAGCATGACATTTGAGGACTGGCCACTCAGTGTTTTTTCTTCTTTTCTTGTTAACATTTACTGTATGATAACAGAGTATGTTTCCCCCTAATATAATCGCAAAGGTTGACTGGGCGTAAAACACCTAGTTACTTACTTACTTATGTCAGCATGACATCTGAGGAATGCCCACTGTTTTCTGTTGTTTGTTGTTTTGTCCCTAATCTGTCCTAATATGTCAGCATGACATCTGAGGAATGCCCACTGTTTTCTGTTGTTTGTTGTTTTGTCCCTAATATGTCCTAATATGTCAGCATGACATCTGAGGAATGCCCATTTTTTTCTGTTGTTTTGTCCCTAATATGTCCTAATATGTCAGCATGACATCTGAGGAATGCCCACTGTTTTCTATTTTGTCCCTAATATGTCCTAATATGTCAGCATGACATCTGAGGAATGCCCACTGTTTTCTGTTGTTTGTTGTTTTGTCCCTAATATGTCCTAATATGTCAACATGACATCTGAGGAATGCCCATTTTTTTTATTTCTGTTGTTTTGTCCCTAATATGTCCTAATATGTCAGCATGACATCTGAGGAATGCCCACTGTTTTCAGTTGTTTTGTCCCTATATGTCCTAATATGTCAGCATGACATCTGCGGAATGCCCACTGTTCTCAGTTGTTTTGTCCCTAATATGTCCTAATATGTCAGCATGACATCTGAGGAATGCCCACTGTTTTCAGTTGTTTTGTCTCTAATATGTCCTAATATGTCAGCACAACATCTGAGGACGGGCCACTCTAATATGTCAGCATGACATTTGAGGACCAGCCACTTTTGTGTGCGTGCCTCATATGTGTGCATGGCATCTGAACAACAGCCACTCTTTGGGTTTTTTAATTCTAATATGTCAGCACATCTGAGGACCGGCCACTGAGTTTTTGTCCCTAATATGTCAGCACATCTGAGGACCAGCCACTGAGTTTTTTGCCCCTAATATGTCAGCACAACTGAGGACTGGCCACTCTGAGTTTTTTTGTACCTAATATGTCAGCACATCTGAGGACCGGCCACTCTGATTTTTTTTGTACCTAATATGTCAGCACATCTGAGGACCGGCCACTGAGTTTTTTTGCCCCTAATATGTCAGCACATCTGAGGACGGCCACTGAGTTTTTTTGTCCCTAATATGTCAGCACATCTGAGGACTGGCCACTGAGTTTTTTTGCCCCTAATATGTCAGCACATCTGAGGACCGGCCACTGAGTTTTTTTGTCCCTAATATGTCAGCACATTTGAGGACCGGCCACTGAGTTTTTGCCCCTAATATGTCAGCACATCTGAGGACCGGCCACTGAGTTTTTTTGCCCCTAATATGTCAGCACATCTGAGGACTGGCCACTGAGTTTTTTTGCCCCTAATATGTCAGCACATCTGAGGACCGGCCACTGAGTTTTTGTTCCTAATATGTCAGCACATCTGAGGACCGGCCACTGTGAGTTTTTGTCCCTAATATGTCAGCACATCTGAGGACTGGCCACTGAGTTTTTGCCCCTAATATGTCAGCACATCTGAGGACCGGCCACTGAGTTTTTGCCCCTAATATGTCAGCACATCTGAGGACGGCCACTGAGTTTTTGTACCTAATATGTTGCATAGCATGACATCTGAAAGGTTGGCCACTCTTTGGGATTTTTGTCCCTATGTCAGCATGACATTTGAGGACTGGCCACTCAGGTTTTTTGGTCCCTAATATGTCAGCACAACATTGAGGACAGGCCACTCTTTCAGTTTTTTTGGAGTCTAATATGTCAACATGACATCAGAGGGCGGGCCACTCTTTGTTTTGTTGTTGTTATTGTTGTTGTTGTTGTCCCAAGTATGTCAGAATGACGTATGAAAACCAGCCACTCAGGTTTTGAAGCCTCTAATATGTCAGCATGACATTTGACCGGCCACTCTTTGGTTGTTGTTTTTTTGTCCCTAATATGTCAGCATGACATTTGAGGACCAGCCACTCTTTGTTTTGTTGTTGTTGTTAATGTCCCTAATATGTCAGCATGACATCTGAGGACATTAATCCCCATAGAACGATGTGAAGAGAGGTTTGTGGTAGTGAGCGGTGGTCATTTGTTTTGTTTACAGAGAGCCTATGTGGACCTTGATGCTGCAGCACCGTATGACCAATAGTAAGTGACCGTTTCTCTTTGTTTTTTGTCTTGTTTTGTTGATGTTGAATTGTAAACTGAAAGGTGCTGGTTGTTAGCTTGTCTGCCTTTTGTTTAACATTTGAAGAAGGCATTTGTGTTGAATGTTTGGCGTGTTGTGCGTGTTTTAGTTCAGTTCATCAATGCTTCAGTTATCCCACAAGGGGCAATTCCTTCATGACGGACTAATGAATGACAGAAACAAGCAAAGGCAAGACATACACATCTCCTGACAGAAACCAACGAAGCAAGACATACACATCTCCAGGGGTTTGCAAACACTTTTAAGAATGTCCGCACAGCCAACACAGTGTTTTGAGGGGGAAAAAATGTCCAACAAACATGACACCACACATGTAAAGTGGAGAAGAAAGAAAATCCAGAATCTTCTGCTCTTTGCTACTTGACAGTCTTAAAATTTGTTGAATGTGACCAGATCAGTTTTTATATATAAATATTTTTAAGGCAATTCGGAACTCTGAACCAGTGTTGACACAGAACACTGCTCACAGATCACTGATGTGATGTCTGCAGACATGGACAGTGCTGAAAAGTCTCTTTTGTGCTCGGTGCCATCACAAGTTCAAGAAGAGTTGTGAATGTGTATTGACTACTATGTCACCTGAGGTGACACTGTGCAGTTTGACTGGACATTCAAATTTGATTTCTACTTCTGGACTCCGAGCTAATAGCCACTCAGGCGCATGCTTACTGTCTGTGCTTTTCCTTGGGGAGCGGAATGTTTGACGGTGGTTAGGGACATGGGGGGGGGGAGATGCAATTTTTCATTTACAAAAAAAGAAATTAAATCTGACATTATATCATTGTTCTGCCGTCACGTTGTCGGAATACAAGTTTTCTTTTAAGATTCGTATAATCATTTTGGCACTCACCTTAAAAAGCATACCGGCAAACTTGCGCTGAATAAACCGAATTTTGGCGGCCGATTTCTGAGTTTGCAAAAGAGGCGTGTTTGCAGTTACAGTCCGCGGCGTGTGCAAGCGTACGGTCACACTTGGGTGCACACACAGCACCGACAGGACACCACAGCAGACCCCTACTATGATCTGCAGCTGTGAGAGTAAGTTGCAGCAGCCTCCATTTTTCTCCTTTTGCTTTACTCCCTCTTTTTGTGTATAAATAGCAGGGGGGGGGGGGGGGGGGGGGGGGGGGGGGGGGGGGGGGGGTGCTTGTATTTGTAGATACAGTGTGCAACCCTTTTGAATCTACAAGGACTTCTCTCTGTGTGTGTCTCTCTTGCTCTTTCTCTTTTTATGAGTAATTTTTCTTTAGTTCTTAGTGTCGGTAGTGCTGCTTAGGGTATTGTTATAGCTAGCAGAAGCTCTGAATCTCTTGCGGTCCTAAAATGCATATTATCTGGTTGTTCATGGCTTTTTATTAGAGGCACAGCTTTGTTTTATGAACAAATGACCGTGTTAACCATAACAGCAATAGAAACCTAGTTTAAAGATTATTTGGAGCTGACTTCTTACTCTTTGTATTATCCCCAGAAATTGTAGAATTTTGTTTTGAATGCCTTCCCCCTTCCCCCAACCAAAGCCTTGAATTTTTTTCTTCTTCTTCTCCAAATTGAACACATAGCCAGAGCTAACTCTTTACCCTCTCATTTTGTTTGTACCCTTTAAAAAAAAAAAAAAAAAAAAAAAATCCTTCACACACTGTAGGTTTTTCTCTTACATCTTTGGTGTGCTTTATTTATTATTATTTTATACACCGTTCCCATTTCCTGTGATCTCTTTGTTTCCCTGCGTCCTCTGAATGCTGCTTTTTGTAAAACCATTCATCTGTGTTAATTATCCTAGCCCTAGGCACATTGTATTTCAGTTTCGTTATTACAATTTGGTAAACATTTTGTTAGCAAAGAAAGTAGTATGATATGCTTGATAGACTTGCTTAGTAAAACTGCTTAGTTATGTCAGAGAGAGATTTCATAGTTTTTTGTTCATTGGGAATAAAAAGATACTGCAAACTGTTGTTTGATTTTCAAAATATTTAGATTTTCTTCTTCTTTTGGTCTTGAGTTTGTCATTTGAACTCTTGGATTGGGGGGGGAGGGGGGGGGGGGGGTCTCAGTGTTCACAACTCTAAATCTGAACTATTCTGTTGCTAATGTCCTGACAATGAATGATTTTGTTTTCAGTTTACATTAAACTATTTTGAAATGTGACTGTACTCTGGATAGTGTAATCAGCTTACTTGGCATATATATGTACATGAATACCATCTCTTCATTCCCTGACTACAGCTTGTTTCGGTTCATACCGAGCATAATTGTGACATACACAGGTTATAATAATCTGCATGCCCCTCGGCTTCGAACAGCCGATAGCTGCTGAGAAAAGTACATAACCATTTGAACGTTTTAGCAATCAGCTCGGTTGAGAAAGGTCAGAAAAGGTTTAAGAGACAAAATTCTCCCCCGAAGAACCAGTTACTGGAGCTGCATCAGATTTTTAGGCCCCCAGTAATTAAAGTATATGTGATAGAAAAAAATCTGAAACAAGAATGACTGTCTATATCTATACATGATAGCTATAGACATTTTTTTAAGGCCTACAACCTGCAAGATATAGTTCATCAAAAAGAGCGTGTTACTCTGCTGCAGCTTGATCTAGTTCTTTCCCTTTGTAGGCGCACTTTTCATTATCTCTTTATAAAGGATTTTAAATTTTAGTTTAAGTACTTGGGCAGCAAGTCGCTATATTGTCAAGGGAGAGAGAGAGAGATTAGTATCAGCCCAAATCAGGTGAATTGGGTTGGGGTAGTTTGTTCATTTCGGTTTTTATTCACCTTAGATGTACAATTAATACAACCAATTATATTACATTATAAACAGTGATACAATATATTCAGTAGTTATGCTTAAAAATCATGTTAGACTTGTGTTGGAGAATGTGTATTTTTTGACTTTTCAGACAAACCAAGCAAGGAGAAGACCCTTTTGGGGTGTCGGCGATGCAGTCGTTGTACCAAGGGTTGTGAGCAGGTGCAAGAAGCCAACTGCCATGACGGCCGGATGAGGTGGACGGGTGCTGTTTGTTGTTGTTGTTATTCCAGCAAGATGTACAAGAAAGCATTTTTACATAATGCGTACACTCATTGTGATTGCAAACACTCGCACACAACCCGTTTTCTTAAAGTTCCATTTTTGTTTTTGTTTGAACAAATTTCTGTTTTAGTTGGTCCATTTATTTTTTAGCATATTTTTCTTTCAGGTCAGTGATGTTTTTGGGGGAAGTGGGGTGGGTTAGGGGGGGGAATTCACTTTTTAGGCTGTGTATGAGAGTTTTCTTTCTTTGCAATTGAAATCTGATGAGAGTAAATATACCGGTAATTCACTTTGTGAGTGAACAGACCTCAGTATTGTTTGGGCTGTTTTTGGACCTCTTTATTCTTTAAGCAGTTTTTTACGAAGGCAGTTCATTGTTTCAGATTTTTCTTAAAGGTTGTTTGGTCATTTTCAGAATGTTGCTTTTAATCTTGTGAAATGGCTAGGTTTTGTTTTTGTTCTCTATGAAATCATAAATGTATAATCCTCACCGCACCAAATCATGTTTCTTAGGAACATATTCTTTTTTTTTAATGATGTACATAATCTAGGATAGACCTGTAGGCAGTTTTGCATCTGTACATTTTTCCAAGTTATTTTGGCAATTTGTATTCTTCTGACAGAATTCATAGTGCTGAGGCTGGCATACAAGGGACTGATGAGACTGCCCTTTCAACGTGAAAGTGATAAATAAAGTCAAATCACTCAGCGTTTACAGCCCCAAAATGAAAGGTGCCAACTGATTAAAGCTCATATGTCATCAGGGGAGATCACTGGTGCACATTTTCAGTCTCTGGAATATTTGGTACAAAAGTGGGGTACTTTCTCTAATTTGGTTGCACAGCTTAATTAGCGTGCCAAATTCATAATAAACGAATGTCGCAACTAGTGGCCTGCAGCGGCAGTCCCTGTGTTTGAGTTGTTTCATGGAATGAATGTGGGGGTTGAGAATTAGGGCGATGCTCAGCCAGCATAAATGAAGTCAAATCACTGAATCTTTCGAACCTCCCCTCACCCTAACACCCACTTCTCAGACACCGTTGTTGTTGGAAGTTATCAGTAATAATTTGGAGCCCCCCCCCCCAAAAAAAATGCAAGGGGGAGGAATAAATACAAAAGATTATTTCCCCTGTTTGGAGTGCACTGTCCTAATGTTTATTGAAGGGGAAATAAATGTGTGCTTCTGTGATACTTGTTTTTTTCTGTGATACTTTTGGTACTGAGATTCCAGTTCCAGTTTAATCTTGTATTTAAAAAAGAAAAGAAACAATAATGACTGCTAGCATTCTAAAACAAGATCCAAACACATAAAAGGTTAAAAAAAACCCAGTATTTCTTATGACAATACACACACGCACAGTATTTCTTATGACAAAACACAACACGCACATCCCCTTTTTCAAGCTACAACAGATAAACAGTCAAAAATGAGATTTAGGATACTTATCTGCTTTTGGTTGAGCTGTTTTGTTATTGTTATTTGTTTAGTACTTAATGAAATTTTCTTTTCATACAATGTACGGTGAATCTGTGGTCTCTTTTTAACTTTATAAACTACGCAATAGTAATGTGGAATTATTTGTTTGATACTTAACGGAATCTTCTTTTCATACAATTCTGAGGTAAACTAAGTTGAATCTGTCATCTCTTTGGCTTTCTGAACTATGCAATAGTAATATGGAGTTAAGTTGTTTGTTTGAAATTTAATTTTCTTTTCATACAATGTTGAGGTACAGCATGTTAAATTTGTGATCTGCTTAACTTTCTGAACTATGCAATAGCAATGTGAAATTATCTTACTTGTTTGATACTTAGTGGAATTTTACAGATGAAAGCATCCTTCTTCTGTCAACCTATCCATTTTGTGGTTTGTTATTGATTTAAAAATAAATAAATTTAAATTAATGTTTTTTCCAGCAATGCCTTTTGAGAATGTATTTATAAAATTATGTTTAGTTTTGTTTGCCAAATAAAATAAAAAACTACTCTTTTGATCCATTGTTTGTCTTCTTTTTTGTGTTTTGTTTTGATAAATTTTACAAGAGGATCGCAATTTAAGATCATCACATATGTGAAGCAGGATTTCTGCTACTGTACATGTACTTTGAACCAGGAAAGACAAACAATTCAGATGTGCATCAGATAGGACTACATCACCTTCAACTGCAGCAAGGAGAACAATTGTATGTGTACTTTGAAACAGCAAAGACCCCCCCCCCCCCCAAAAAAAAAAAAAAAAAATCAGCTGTACTTCAGGTAGGAGTATAGCAACTTTAATGTAGCAGGGAGAACAATTATACAGGAACTGTGGATCAGGAAAGACGAACAGTTCAGTTGTGCATCAGGTAGGAGTATAGCACCTTTAATTGTAGCAGGGAGAACAACTGTACATGTACTTTAATCCAGCAAAGACAAACAAATTCAGCTGTACTACAGGTAGGAGTATAGCCCCCTTTGACTGTAACAGGGGGAACAATTGTAAATGTGCTGTGGACCGGGACAAACAAATGGCTAAGTTGCTCATTAGGTAGCACTGTAGCACCTTTAAGTGTAGCAGGGGAAACAATTGTAAATGCTCTGTGGACCAGGACAAACAAACAGTTAAGTTGCTCAGCAGGTAGAACTGTAGCACCTTTAACAGGGAGAACAATTGTAAATGCACTGTGGACCAGGATAAATAAATGGCTAAGTTGCCCATTAGGTAGAACTGTAGCACCTTTAACTGTAGCAGGGGGAACAATTGTAAATGCACTGTGGACCAGGATAAATAAATGGCTAAGTTGCCCATTAGGTAGAACTGTAGCACCTTTAACTGTAGCAGGGGGAACAATTGTAAATGCACTGTGGACTAGGAAAGGCAAATGGCTATGCTGCTCATTGGGTAGGACTATAGCATCTTTAACTGTAGCAGGGAGAACAATTGTACATGTAAAGCAAACAATTCAGGTGTGCATCAGGTTGGACTATTCAGGTAGGACTATAGCACCTTTAACTGTAGCAGGAAAAACAGTTGTAGGTGTAAAACAAGCAATTTAGGTGTGCATCGGGCAGGACTATATCACCTTTAACTCTAGCAGAAGAGAACAACTGTACATATAAAACAAACAATTTAGGTGTGCATCAGGTAGGACTAGGGCACCTTTAACTGTAGCAGGAGAGAACAACTGTACATATAAAACAAACAATTTAGGTGTGCATCAGGTGGGACTATGGCACCTTTAACTGTAGCAGGAGAGAACAACTGTACATATAAAACAAACAATTCAGGTGTGTGTCAGGTAGGACTATGGCACCTTTAACTGTAGCAGGGAGAACAACTGTACATATAAAACAAACAATTCAGGTGTGCATCAGGTAGGACTACAGCACCTTTAACTGTAGCAGGGAGAACAACTGTACATATAAAACAAACAATTCAGGTGTGCGTCGGGTCGGACTATAGCACCTTTAACTTGTAGCAGGGAGAACAACTGTACATATTAACATACATTTAAAAAAAAAAATTTATATATATATTTTTTTTATAATACTTTATGTAAATTGTTTTGGTAGGACTATGCTCTACATGTGTATAGAATATCATATGTAGGTTAATATGTATCATGTGAGCGTTCAGGGCGTTGATGAGCGCATGATAAATGTACATTATTATTATTATTATATTAAACAAACAATTCAGGTGTGCGTCAGGTGGGACTGTAACACTTTTAACTGTGGCAGGGAGAACAACTGTACATGTACTTTGAACCACGGAAGAGAGTTAGTTCAGTTACAGAAAGCAGCAGAATAGTTTTGCATATGACTTGCTGGGAAGACAGCTCTGCCTGTCAAAATGCATTCAGTTTTGTATGTGTTAGAACAGCCATTTAACATGCAGTTTATCATGATTACGTTGTACTGATCAAAGTTTCAATCAACAATCAAAGATGGGGCGAGATGCAGCTCATTTGGTAGGTTGTTGGACAAAGAGCCAGGTTTTGTTTCGAGGTGGCTATGTGATCGACAAGATGTTAAAATCCCAAAACTAAAAGCCAGATGCTATAATAATAATAATAATATGTAGTATGTGACTGTTTATATTACCTGTATTTTCACTTACTGTTCTTTGATTTTTAAAATACAATAATTATGTGTTACTGTGTACTGTTATGAGGTTACTGTTCAGCCACGTATTTAACTTCTCTGATGAGTAAGTAGCTTGGTGTTTTACGCCCAGTCAGTTCTCTGATAATAAAGTAATCTTGAATACTGAACACTGATGCAGGTCTGACTCTCAACTGAAGCAAAGGAAAAAAAAAAAAGTTTTTTTGTTTTTGGATAGAGCCTGCTTTCAATATAGACTATTCCAGTGTGTGCACTGCCCTTGTGTGCGTTTGCATATGTCAGCATTTGTATGCAGGATGAAAATCCCGAGTACTGACATATATCCATACCATTGTGTGGACAAACTAAATTCGTAATCGCTGTGCACACTGGTATGAGTAGGTAGCAGTGTTTTTGCAGTGTCTGTGGTCTTATCCAGGTAAAGTTACTTGAATTTCCTGCAAGGGATTATTTAAGTATTAAAAAGGGGAACAATTCATACATGTGTGTACACTTGCACACGCACACACACACACACACACGTATACGCACACACGCACGCATGCACACACATGCACACACACACACACACACACACACACACACACATGTATTGCACACACACACACACACACATGTATATGCACACACACACACACACACACACACACACACACATGTATACAGACCACCACCACACCATGCATGCACGCACACACCACACACACACACACACACACACACACACACACACACACACACACACACACACACACACACACACACACACACACACACACACACACACACACACACACACACACACACACACACACACACCCTTGACCCTGGAAGGAAATGATATTGCACTTGATGAGGAAGTCATGAGTCTGTAAGATCTACCAGCTAACGAAACAAAAACAGCAACACAATTCTGGACAATTTCCTCTGGTAGTTGGTTTTAAGTTTGAATCTCTGGAAGGGATCAGAAGTTACTTCAGCATTATCTGAGCTACTCTTGGACTTAGGGTATCAGTACCTGTAACCCTCATGAACTTAGCTGACAACTACGAGCAGTATTTTTGAGAAGCTAATTTTTAGGATATCAATACATATAACTCTTTTAGTTTTTGGATAGAGCCTGCTTTCAATATAGACTATTACAGTGTGTGCACTGCCCTTGTGTGCATTTGCATATGTCAGCATTTGTATGCAGGATGAAAATCCCGAGTACTGACATATATCCATACCATTGTGTGGACAAACAAAATTCGTAATCGCTGTGATTAAAAATTCGTAAACACGCTATAAAAAGCTTGTCACTCATGTAGAATCACATGCGAGCGCAGTGAGTCTGCTCGAGAGAGCGGAGAATAGCGCTATATAAGCGATCATCAATCAATCAATCAAACTTGGATGAACTTCAACTGACAACTAAAGGTAACATTTATAAGGGAAAAGCATTCTTGGATATCGGTACATGTAATGGTATTAATACATGTAACCCTGACAAACTTAGCTGACAACTGCAGGCAATATTTATAAGAACGTAATTCTTAGGATAACAGTAGATATATAACTCTGATCAGCTCAGCTAAAAACTAAAGGTAAAATTTATAAGGGAAACAATTCTCAGGATAGCAATGCGTGTAACCCTAACAAACTTAGCTGACAACTGCAAGCAATACATGTAACTGATGAACTCAACTGACAACCACAGGCACAAATTATAAGAGAAAAAAATCCTAGGATGTAATGTATGTGTGTGTGTGTGTGTGTGTGTGTGTGTGTGTGTGTGTGTGTGTGTGTGTGTGTGTGAGTGTGTTTCTGTATAATACTTTATGTAAATTGTTTTGGTAGGACTGTGCTCTACATGTGTACAGCATATCATATTATTACAGGGTTCGCACAGTCTTTGAAGGGCTTTGAAAGTTTGGGAAAAATGGGATAAGCTTTTCAAGGCCTTGAAAGTCTGTGAAAACTTAGCGGGGTCTGTGAAAGTTTGTGAATTTGTGGTTTTCAGAGTGCTAGGGAAAAACTATCAGCTTATCAGTCAGAAACTGCATTTCCCAAGACCAAACAGCTGTTTAAAAATTGAAAAAAATAAATAAAAAATAAATAAATGCAAAATCATCAAAGAATGCACTTCCTATCAGTTTTGACTGATAGAGTGTGTTGGCCATCGGCTACAGTAAGGGTTGCGCCCCTTTACTGGATGTGCGGAAGTGTTGGGTACCTTCGTCTTGATTTACCATGCCGTAGTGCAAAGGTCTGTGAAAAGTTTGTGAATTTTAAAAGGATTTTTCTGTACGAACCCTGATATATTAGGTTAATGTGTATTATGTGAGTGCCCAGGGTGTTGACGAGAGCACGATAAATGTACATTATTATTATAATCCTAATGCACTTGAAATAACTACATGCAGAATTTACAAGAAAAACATCCTGTAAACCCTGGTGAAATTCAACAGACAACAGGCAAAATTGATTAAATTTAAAAAAAAGGGAGAGTCTTTTGTGACCAGCAGAGCACGTGCACACTCAAAAGGATATCAGCATTGTGTTGTTCTCAAACTCATGAGCCAGTCTGGCCTTGTGGCAAGGCGTTAGGTTGGTAAGCAGAAGGGCCTCGGCCTCTGCTTTGGCTCTCCTTTCTCTTCAGAAAGATTGTGGTTTGTGGACACTTGTCTTGTGACTTTGTCCCTCACAATGGCTCTCATCGCTGCCCATCTTAATGCAGGAGTCATTCGGTGGTGACAGTGTAGCGATAGGTATATATATAATCTCTCCCTCTTCCCCCTCGTCCATACCCGCTCCCCCCTTCTCCCCGTCCCTAAAAAGCCTTATGGTTTCCATGGACATGTTTCAGTATAGCAATAGGTATATAATCTCCCCCCCCCCCGCCCCCCCATACACCCCACCACCCTTCTCCCCATCCCTAATAAGCCTTACGGTTTCTGTGGACGTTATGCACCATGTTTCAGTGTAGCGATAGGTATGTAATCTCCCTCTTCCCCCACCTCCATACCCCCTACCACCCTTCTCCCCATCCCTAACAAACCTTATGATTTCTGTGGATGTTAAGCACCATGTTTCAGTGTAGCGATAGGTATATAACCCCCCCCCCCCCCCCCCCCCCCTTGTGAGCCGATTTGGCCTAGCGGTAAGGCGTTAGGCTGGTAAGCGGAAGGACCTCGGTTCGATACCGCTTCGGCTCTCCTTTCTCTTCAAAAAGGTTGTGGTTTGTGGACACTGTCCTGTGACTTTGTCCATCACTTCCTACTGAAACATTAAAATGGCTCTCATCGCTGCCCATCTTAATGCAGAAGTCGTTCTGGTGGTGACAGTGTAGCGATAGGTATATAATCTCCCTCTCCCCCCACCTCCATAACCCCCCCCCCCCCCCCCCTTCTCCCCTTCTCCCCGTCCCTAATAAGCCGTACGGTTTCTGTGGACAATAAGCACCATGTTTACTTACTTACCCCCCCCCCCCAACATGGTTTCTGTGGACGTTAAGCACCATGTTTACTTACTTCCCCCCCCCCCCCCCCCCCCCCCCCCACCACCACCATGGTTTCTGTGGACGTTAAGCACCATGCTTACTTACTCAAACTCGCGTCCCTTTCCAGCGCCGGGTTCGTGATCTTCTACGACTTTGTGCTGAACCTGGACCCCAGCATCAGCGCGGTCCGGCTGCTGGTGGGACTGCACAACTTGTCGAGCAAGCTGGGCGAGCCGTCGGTCCTCCCCCTGGTGTACACCGAGCCCTCCACTCGACAGAACTACATGCAGAGCGTCTGTAACGCCGTCATTGGGGCGCGCCAACCTGTGCCCAGGTATGCCCTCTGTAGGGGTGGGGGTGGGGGGAGTCGCTGTTGAGGGAGTTTTGGGGAATCACTTCTTGAACCTATTTTGTGCATAATAGAACAGCTCTTGTTGCTCTGCGGGTGGAATAGGTCTGTGTGTGTGTGTGTGTGTATGTGTGTGTGTGTGATGTGTGTGTGTGTGTGTTGTGTGTGTGTGTATGTGTGTGTGTGTGTGTGTGTGTGTGTGTGTGTGTGTGTATGTGTGTGTGTGTGTGTGTGTAGTTGTGTGTGTGTGTAGTTGTGTGTGTGTTTATTCATAATTATGTGGGTAGATCATGCTCCTCCTAATTTTTATCATTTTTATGACGTCGCTTTAAATCTACATATATACATTCTTAACATTGTTTTACATCAATTCCTTGTCTATCTTCTTCTTTACTTCCTTCTTCTTTTAGTATTTTTCTATCTGCCTTCTTACACCTGTCGAAAGTGCTTGTGTTTAATTGTTCCTTGTGTGTTATCATGTAGGTGATTACATTTCTCTAGAGCTGTTCTATTTTGTCAACCTCGCCAGCAGTTGTTCACTCATTCCATTTTGTGCATGGCCTTAGGTGTGTGAGTGTGGAGGGAGGAGGAAGGGGTAGTTGAGGGAATTTGGTGTGGAACCACTACTTGAACCTATCACTGGCGGGAGCTGCCTCAAGTATATTTTTGGTCGTGACAAAAGCTTTGTCACGACAAAGGTGTGTTTGTCATGACAAAACACATCTTTTGTTGCGACAAAAGTATGCTTGTTTTGTCGCGACAAAAATTATGTTTGTCACCACAAAACTTGTTGGGAGGTGTGTGTGGGGGGGCATTTGATGGAATTTGGGGGAACCATTTCTTTAACCCATTTTTTTTGCATGCCCTCATGTTGTGGGGGGGGGGGGGGGGGGGGGGGGGGGGGGGGGGGGGGGGGGGGGGAGAGCAGATGTCCTCCCCTGTCAGATCTGGGTGTTTATTTAAAAAAATTCATTCCTATGGCTGGGGTCCACACTGCTTCTTCAGTTTTATTGCCCCTTTAACATTTCTGCACAGACAGGTTACTTTGCTGCTAAAGTTTTCCAACAGATGTCCCCCTACCCCCAGTCAGACCTGGGTATGCTTGTTCAGTTTCGTTTTCCCTTTAACATTTCTGCATGGATAGGTCACTTTGCTGCTTGATTCGTCCAACAGATGTCCACCCCAGTCTGACCAGGGTATGCTTGTTCAATTCCATTTCCCCTTTAACATTTCTGCCCGGATAGGTTACTTTGCTGCTAAATTCTTCCAACAGATGTCTCCCCCAAGTCAGACCTGGGTATGCTTCTTCAGTTTCATTTCCCCGTTAACATTTCTGCACAGATATGTCACTTTGCTGTTAAATTCTTCCAACAGATGTGCCCCTCCCCCCACCCCACCCCCAGTCAGACCTGGGTATCATTTCCCCTTTAACAGTTCTGCAGAGATAGGTCACTTTGCTGTTAAATTCTTCCAACAGATGTCCACCCCCTCCCCCCAACTCCCCCACCCCATCCTCCTGTCTGACCTGGGTATACTTTTTCAGTTTCATGTCCCCTTTAACAGTTCTGCACGGATAGGTTACTTTGCTGCTAAATTCTTCCAACAGATGTCCCCCCCAGTCTGACCTGGGTCTGGTGGCAGAGCTGCAGGCAGCAGGGGCCCCCGGCTCCAACCACGACCCCACGCGCCTCATCACGCGAGCCTGGACCAAGATCCCGCTCTTTGACGGTCAAGGTCGATTGTTTGCTGGGCGCTTCAAGCTCCAGCTGCGCTGCAGCCCCATCAAGCCCTACATCCCCTTCGGGGAGCTGGACTCCATCGCTGAGGTGGGTTCTTTGCAGTTGCTTGCTGTTGTCGGTGCTGTAGTGTTCGCCAGCTGAAACAGTAATAACAGTAATACTGTACTCTTTTATGTGCTGTTTCTCCAAATTGGAGCACATAGCCCTTGAGAAAGTAAAGAACCTAAAACACAGTCAAACACAGACACACATACACAGACAAACACACACACACACACACATACATACACACACTCACATGCATGCACATTCAGGCAAACACACGCACACACACGCACACACACACACACGCACACACACACACACACACATGCATGTACATGCATGCATGCATGCGCACACACACACACATGTACATGCACCATGCATGCATGCGCACACACATACACATGTACATGCACCACGCATGCACACACGCACGCACACACACACACACACACGCACAGTCAGTAGGACAGCTTGAAGAGACGAGATTTCAGAGGTGATGTGAAAGCTGTCAGTGTGTTTGACATAGAATGCAAATCTCTCCGCGAAACAAAAACTCACTGCACCAGGACGCAGTTAGTTAGTTCGCTGGTGCTTTGAGCCCAGTCAGCCACAAAGGGTTAAATCAGGGCTAACGCCAGGACGCACCATGCGTGCCCATGTGTACAACTGTAGGCATACGCAGCAACCTATCTTCGCAGGAATGGCCTGCCTAGCTGTGTAAAAAAAAAAAAGCCTGTCCGTTAAAGAGGAAAGTCGTGAGCTGGTGGTCAGCCAGTGTACGCAGTTGCGCATTGGCAAATGCATTCAAGGATAGGGTGAGAGGATTGCGCAGAGGACTGGTGGTCACCCAGTGTATGCAGTTGCACATTGACAAATGCATTCAAGGATAGGGTGAGAGGATTGCGCAGAGGACCATTTACATTTTTTTAATTACTCTGCCACGTGGGCAGCCGCAGGCTGTCTTCGGGGCATTTATCTCCATTTCTGGAGGATGGATGGATGCTGCTATGCAAGGAGCTTATCATGGCTGAGGATAGTCCCCAGCATAACTGTGCAGTGCATAGCAACAGCTTAATAGTCCCCACATAACTGTGAAGTGCCTAACGACATCTTAGTAGTCCCCACATAACTGTGAAGTGCATAACGACATCTTAATAGTCCCCCCATAACTGTGAAGTGCGTAACGACATCTTAATAGTCCCCACGTAACTGTGAAGTGTGTAACAACATCTTAATAGTCCCCACATAACTGTGAAGTGCATAGCAACATCTTAATAGTCCCCACATAACTGTGAAGTGCGTAACGACATCTTAATAGTCCCCAGCATAACTGTGCAGTGCATAGCAACAGCTTAATATTCCCCACATAACTGTGAAGTGCATAGCAACAGCTTAATATTCCCCACATAACTGTGCAGTGCATAGCAACAGCTTAATAGTCCCCACATAACTGTGAAGTGCATAACGACATCTTAATAGTCCCCACATAACTGTGAAGTGTGTAACAACAGCTTAATAGTCCCCAGCATAACAGCTTAATAGTCCCCACATAACTGTGAAGTGCATAACGACATCATGATAGTCCCCACGTAACTGTGAAGTGCGTAACGACATCTTAATAGTCCCCACGTAACTGTGAAGTGCGTAACCCAAAGACATCTTAATAGTCCCCACATAACTGTGAAGTGCGTAACGACATCTTAATAGTCCCCACATAACTGTGAAGTGCGTAACAACATCTTAATAGTCCCCACGTAACTGTGAAGTGCATAATGACATCTTAATAGTCCCAGCGTAACTGGGCAGTGCCTAGCAACATTGTCATTGTATGCAGCCTTGGTGTTCTTGCTGGTGTCAATGTGTTGTGTTACACAGCCCAAGCAAAGAGGACTATGCTGCACATAACACCGTTGACATTGCATGTCGCCTTGGTGTTCTTGCTGGTGTCAGTGTGTTGTGTTACACAGCCCAAGCAAAGAGGACTATGCTGCACATCACATTGAAATTCAGTATGCTTGGTGTCTTCTGGCGCACTATGCATGGAACTAGAGCAACAGTATAGTGGGACCCTTCTATGATAACCACCCTAAAATATGATGCACCAAAAGTGGTCAGAAAAGAGTAGTGCATGGGAAGGTGGGGGGGGGGGGGGGGGGATTTCTTTAATTTTATGTACATATTAACCCCTTCACTGCCCCAGCATGTAAAATTTCCTTCCAGGCTGATAGATGCACGGATGCGTCTGCGAACAGTATATTTTTCGGTCCTGTATACTTTCAGTGCTATGTGTTTTGATGAAATTCCTTTCACATGCCAATACAAAAAAGAAAAAAGGGCTGAAGTGTTTTAAATTTCACACTTTTATTGGTCGTTTTCAAGTAACATCACAGCAGTGAAGGGGTTAAGCGGGAGGTTTAAAAGAAATGCAGTCTTGAACTAGTTGAAGGAACTAGCCTTCTCAAACCAATTGTTTGTGTCCAACAGGTTGAAGAGGTGAAAAGCAAAACTGAAGTGCAAGGAATCTTTCTTGGAAATGCTGCTGTGAACTGGTCCTTGGCCTAAAAGAGTGAAATTGGTACACGTGAGCTGATCTTCGTCAGAAAAATAAATAAATAAATAGATAATACCCCCCCCCCCCCCCCGGCCAAGAAATCCCGGTGGTGACAAACGATTGATCAAACCTCACCCCATATTCCTTGCATGTGGGGAAAAAGGCGCGTGTGTACGGTGCTGGTAAACAGTTGTTTGTTTTTCTGGCAGTACGGTGGTGCACTTCAGTTTTGCTTTATTTATTTATTTTTCTGACGAAGATCAGCTCACGTGTACCAATTTCACTCTTTTAGGCCAAGGACCAGCTCACAGCAGCATTTCCAAGAAAGATTCCTTGCACTTCAGTTTTGGCTTTATTTATTTATAGATAATACCCCCCCCCCCCCCACCCCCCCCCCCTGCCAAGAAATCCTGGAGGTGACAAATGATTGATCAAACCTCACCCCATGTTCCTTGCATGTGGGGAAAAAGACATGTGTGTACGGTGCTGGTAAACAGTTGTTTGTTTTTCTGGCAGTACGGTGATGCAGAGCTGTACTACCGCATCGTCCACTATCGCGACGCCAGTCTCCAGTCCATGGCCACCATCGCAGCCACCAACCGCGACCTGTACCAGCCTGCACCTGTCGTAAGTTAACCCATCATAGATCACAGCAGCCTTTCTCTGCAACAGCAGCAGCATCTGCTCGTCCTCTGCAACCGTTGATCATTGTACTTGTAGTCAGTTAGTTTGTTTGTTTGCAGTCCTTGGCTAAATCCCTGAGATTTACCCGGTGTTGGGTGAGACGGTAATGTGTGCAGCTGTTTCCCCACACCTGTATGTGCTGTCATACGTGCGGGTGCAGTCTTGCTCGCCACTCTGGCGGCTGGACTCTGGACTTAAGGGATTTCAGTAATGGAGTTTGTCATGTTGTGAAGATGACTGTAGCTGACAGAAATGCTGGCGTGGGACTCTTAGTGCAGCATTTTGCTTTAGCTGCAGTGTTCTGGCTGGAGACAATAACTAGGTTGGCAACAGTGACCATGTCTGTAGCCTCTGATTGGGTCCATTTGTACTTGTAGTCGGTAAATTAGTACAGAAGATTGTGTGTCCTGTTTTTCTCTTTTTCTTTTTTCTTTTTCTTTTTACGTTGAATATTTCTAGGCATTCACATTTTAAACGCACTGAGCATGTGCGGATTTGGATCTGCTTTGTAAGTTTGCATTATCATTGTCATCATCATCATCATCATTTCATCATTTAGGTCATTATCATCACATTGCGGTTTGTGAGCGTGATCAGATGCAATTGACATTGTCATTGCCGGCATCTTATTATGTCTGACCATAGCATTGGGGCTACAGCAGAATGTTTGTTAAGAGTTTCATGTCAGAACTACTTTCAGCTACGGTAATCTTGATGACATACTGAAATCCCTGAAATCAGAGTGATGGGTAACCCTGTAGGAAAGTGTAGGATGTAGGAAAGTGTGTAGAGGTGTGGGGAAACGGTTGCACACACTACCGTCTCACCCAACATTGGGTGACCCCTCAGGGTTTTAGCTGAGGAAATAGCAGTGCTATTTGTAAATTTTTGTGAAGAAATGATTACCAAGAAAGCAGCATCAGCTACAGTTACTGCAGTTTGGATTACCCTTTTCCTTTCATGCATTGTAATCAGCGCTTTTAATTTTGTGAGTACAGTCAACTCCAGGTCTGGTCCCATCCACTCACCAGTCACCTTCTGTCTAATGGCCCATCATGTCTGAGAATGGAATCGTTCTTTCTTTATTGAGACTAAATATCAGTGCCCAGTGTCCCTCTCTAATAAGGTGAATGATTTTTTCTTTGTTAAGATTAAATATCAGTGCCCTCTGTCCTATTCTGACAAGGTGAATCATTCTTTCTTTGTTAAGATTGAATATTAATGACCTATGTCCCACTCTGACAGGGTGAATCATTCTTTCTTTGTTAAGATTGAATATTAATGGCCTCTGTCCCACATTGACAAGGTGAATTATTCTTTCTTTGTTAAGACTAAATATTGATGCCCAGTGTCCCATTCTGACAAGGTGAATCATTCTTTGTTAAGATTGAATATTAATGACTTCTGTCCCACTCTGACAAGGTGAATCATTCTTTTGTTGTTAAGATTGAATATTACGTCTGCCCCACTCTGATAAGGTGAATCATTCTTTCTTTGTTAAGATTGGATATTAATGACCTCTGTCCCATTCTGATAAGGTGAATCATTCTTTTGTTGTTAAGATTGAATATTAATGACCTCTCTCCCACTCTGATAAGGTGAATCATTCCTTCTTTGTTAAGATTGAATATTAATGACCTCTCTCCCACTCTGATAAGGTGAATCATTCTTTGGTAAGACTAAATACTGATGCCCAATGTCCCACTTTGATAAGGTGAATCATTCGTATAGTCCCTTCATTAAGAGCTGCCATCCTATTCATCTGACTCTATAATCTGAGAGATGTCCTGAATGGAAGACTATAAACGGAGTTGGCTGTACTTGTAACAGGTGAGTTTTACTCTATCCTTGTTGACTGCCTTAGTGCATTGCAATTTTTTTGTAGATATAGTGCTCCTTTTTTTACCTCTTTTTCTTTTCTTTCTTAACGGCTTTTTGTAGTTTCTCTCATTTATGCATTTTTTGTCCTGTAAAGCATAATGTCTTTGTTTGTTTTAGATGTTAAAATCTGTGTGTATGTTTGTCGTGTTTTGTATTTTGTAGGTGCTAGTCCATGTAAATTCTAGTTCATTATCTGATGAATGGGAGCAGTAAAAGAAAAAGAAAATTTATTGCAATAAAAGGAAATGTAGGATGTTTAAAAAAAATGAAAACAAACAAGAACAACAAAACAAGCAAAGTGCATAGCTACAATTGTCCATTATTTTTTGCAGGTTAGATTTGCTTTTGTGTTGTGTAGGTTAAATTTTCTCTGGTAGACTGCTTGCTTTTTGGCAATTTCAGTCTGCAAAGAGCACTGTTCTTTTCAAAGTCTGCAGCTATGTTTAGCATCTATTCAATAGTTATTTGGTATTTAATTGTGTGTGTGTGTGTGTGTGTGTGTGTGTGTGTTTGTGGGGAGGAGGGGTGGGGAGGTATGTGTGTATGCTATCATCTGTGCATATGTGTGTGTGTGTGTGTGTGTGTGTGTGTGTGTGTGTGTATGTGTGTGTGTGTGTGTGTGTGTGTGTGTGTGTGTGTGTGTGTGTGTGTGTGTGTTTAAAATCCTATAGATGTTAATCATACACATTTCAGATGGAGAAAAAAAAAAGAGTCAAACTAATACACTGAAAAGGATATGGCAATAAAACAAACCTGAATCAAAAGAAATTTCATGAGAGGTAACAGGTACTTGATCTCCTGTATGACTTGTAAGTATAAATAAATGCACAAGTATAAACAGACTGTTCACGGTGGCTAGGAGCTGTAGTCGCTTAGACTGAGCATAGTTTGTTGTTATACAATCTTGCGGCAAATACTTTTTGTTTGCTGGCAGTTTTGCTGTTGTTTTGTGTGTAAATTTTGAGCCAAATTGCAACATGGAGATATGCATGCACACACAACCACACCTCCGCTCACACATCTCAACACATGCATAGGCAAGTATGCACACACCCTCCGCACAAACAGACACAGACACACACACACACACACACACACACACACACACACACACACACACACATGTGTGTGCGCACACTCTCTCTCTCTCTCTCTCACACACACACACACACACACACACACACACACACACACACACCTCTCTCTCTCTCTCACATACACACGCTCTCTCTCTTTCTCTCTCTCTCACACTCTCTTTCTATCTCTCCCCCCCCCCCTCTCTCACTCACTTAGACCATCGTAATGGGTGGTAGCACATTTTTTTAAGGTGATGACACTTCCTCAAGGTAAAGTGCCAACCCAGCTGCGTCCACTCCCCACAAATGCATGCTACAGGTGATAGTCACTGTTATGAGAGCGTCCCCCCCCACCCCCCACCCCTTTTTTTTACTCCCATACTTTTTCTGAACTGTTTCAAAATGACCCCTTGACCAAGGAGTAGTTCTCTTTTAAGAACACTTTTGCATTTTTCGTAAAAATAATTTATGCTGGATGAGCGTCACCCTTTCAACCCCCACATTCATTACATGAAACAAACACAGATATTGCCGCTGTAGGCTGCTAGTTGTGGCATTTGTTTATTGTGAATTTAGCGCACTAAGCTGTGCAACCAAATTAGAGAAAGTACCCCATTTTTGCACCAAATATTCCAAACTGACAGTGTTCACCAGTTATCTCCCCTGATGACATAAGAGCTTTAATCAGTTGGCACCTTTTTTTGAATTATTTTTTAGTGTGGCCTTAAAAGAGCAGTTCCACTGAATTGAGAATGAATGAAACAGATTTTCTTTTTTCTTTTCTTTTGTATGAGGGATTAAACGTTGCTAGGAAAGGTTGACTTGTAGTGAAGTTCACCTGTTGTGTGACAAGCCTGATGGTGTGTTTCTGTTTCCAGGGAGGGTTCCTACCGCAGTTCATCTCCCCCCAACCGATTCCTCCCCCTCCCTCCACCACTCCCCCTGATTCGCCTCCAGAGTTTCTCTCTCCACGACGCAGGTATACACACTCAGATTACGTCTGGCACCAATAACACTTCTGACTTAGCCTTCTCAAAACAGGTTTTTGTCCACTACAAGTACCACCTTTTTTTTTTTTTTTTTTTTTTTTTTTTTGGACAGGTGGAAGAGATCAGAATAAAAGCTGAAAATCAAGGATTCTGGTCTAAAATTGCCTGTTGATTCGATTTTTGATTTAGAAACTGACTTTTGTCTATGACAAATAGATGGGTGGAAGAGATCAGAATAAAAGCTGAAAATCAAGGTTCTGTTCTAAAATTGCCCATTGATCTGATTTTTGATTTGGAAACTGACATTTGTCCGTAACAAATAATGGGACTGGATGTAGAAAACACTGTTGGCATGGCAGTTTCCTGTTGCGGCCTCTTTGATCTAGTTCCTCAGGCGATGGAAGTGTGCAACGTTCATGCCCAATATAAAAAAGGCAGTGTTTGTAACAGGTGAACTGGCTTAAACTGGCAAAGACCAGACACAGGCTTTTAGCCTAAGTGAATCTGATCACCATGTCATTATGTATCATACCACGACTTTCACCATTGTGTGCAGCTGGTCCCGCTTTCTGTCGTTGATGGAACTAAGTTCAGAAATTGATATTAGAATCAGGGGAGCGTTTTGGAACAAAATCCTTGATTTTTGTTTTTCTCATTTTTTTCTTTTCTTTTCAGTCTCATCTGCCTTTTGGACAAAGCTTATTTTGAGAGGCCTAGTTCCTTTAAGAAATGATGGTTACTGGGCTGGGTTTTACAAAGAGCATGTAACACCAGTTTGTAATAGCACGTAACACCAGTTTTGTCCTGAACAGTAATGGTCTGAATTTTCACCGGACAGTTTGTTCTCTGTGTAGACTGGCAAACTAACTGCGATGGTTATGAAAGAAAGACGCTGTGGTGGTTTAGACTAGTCATGCCTGAGAGCCTGCTACTTATTTTGTTTCTTTTCCTAATTTTTCTTCCTGTTTTTTCCTTCCTTTTATATATATATATTTGTTTGTTTGACCTTTTTGGGTCAGGGATGCTTTTTGTGGCTGTTTATTCAACTCACACTTCTAATACAGCTTTGGCACATGGATACTAACTGCAGAATCCTTTGTAGTGCGCCTGCTTCTGGTGATGTTGGGGCTATGGCGCTACTCTTCTGTACATTCTGGTGAAGGGAGAAAATATGCTGTTCATTTTTACCCGTACTGTTTGCGTATGTACTTCATGCATGGGTTTGGCAGTTTACGTGTGCTTGCAATTAACGTAACGATTCAAAGGCTGAAGGTCACCTTCAGCAACGTCGCAGCTTTATTTGTTATTTTGTTTGCTGCATCAGGTCAGCGTTATTGCGTAGCTGCGGTTGGCTCCAGATGGCTTGAAACAGGCATGGCTGAAATGTTTTTTAAGGCTCTTGATCCAGATTCTGCAGTTTGTATGGGTCAGTGAATGTAATGCTAGCTCCAGATGACTTGAAACAGGCATGGCTGAAATGTTTTTTAAGGCTCTTGATCCAGATTCTGCAGTTTGTATGGGTCAGTGAATGTAATGCTATGTGCTCTGCTGCCTTACTGATGTTGGTTTGTGGAAGAGCTCTCCAACAACAAGACTGGGTTCCAAGCTGATGCCATTGCAGATAGTATGATTAGTACAGTTAGGAAAGTCTCAGATAGTATGATTAGTACAGTCAGGAAAGTCTCTGATAGTATGATTAGTACAGTTAGGAAAGTCTCAGATAGTATGATTAGTACAGTCAGGAAAGTCTCAGATAGTATGATTAGTACCGTTAGGAAAGTCTCAGATAGTATGATTAGTACAGTCAGGAAAGTCTCAGATAGTATGATTAGTACAGTTAGGAAAGTCTCAGATAGTATGATTAGTACAGTTAGGAAAGTCTCAGATAGTATGATTAGTACAGTTAGGAAAGTCTCAGATAGTATGATTAGTACAGTTAGGAAAGTCTCAGATAGTATGATTAGTACAGTTAGGAAAGTCTCAGATAGTACGATTAGGACAGTCAGGAAAGTCTCAGATAGTATGATTAGTACAGTTAGGAAAGTCTCTGATAGTATGATTAGTACAGTTAGGAAAGTCTCTGATAGTATGTTTAGTACAGTTAGGAAAGTCTCAGATAGTATGATTAATACAGTTAGGAAAATCTCCAACTATTACAAAATTCAGGATCCAAACACATAAATAAGATCTTTGTCGTGAAGTGAATTTTGTAATAAAAATGAAATCTTGTTTTTATTTTTTATTACAAAATTCATTTAGTGACAAAAGAAATGATCACTGATTGTGTTAAATTTTCTTAGCTTTTCCACGATTTGTTGTGCTTATGTTTTTTTTATTACAGCCGATAATTGTTGAACCTGCCGGGGATTGGAGTGATGAATTCATTTCTTATGTTTGTTTCCATTATAGCCAATTGTCAGTTGGAGTGATGAATTCACTTCTTATGTTTGTTTGCAGTTGTAGCCAATTGTCAATTGGAGTGATGAATTCACTTCTTATGTTTGTTTCCATTGTCACTAATTGTGGAGTGGTGAATTCACTGCTTATGTTTGTTTCCAGTATAGCCAATTGTCAATTGGAGCAATGAATTCACCTCTTATGTTTGTTTCCATTGCTACTAATTGTCAGTTGGAGTGATGAATTCATTCTTTTGTTTGTTTCCATTGTCACTAATTGTCAATTGGAGTGATGAATTCACTTCTTAGGTTTGTTTCCAGAATAGCTGATTGTCAATTGGAGTGATGTATTCACTTCTTTTGTTTGTTTCCATTGTAGCCGATTGTCGAACCTGCCGAGGATTGGAGCGATGAATTCGACGGAGCCTATTATAGGCTTCCAAGTCGACCGAGTGAAACACAGTGAACTGGGAGAGGGGAAAGTCAGGCTGACGGCTTACTATGTATCTACTGGGAAGGTAAGGAGTGGAACCAGCTTCATGCAGCTGTACACATAACCGTTACAGTGAAAACTCTGATGAAAGCAACCGCCCCCGCCCCCCCCCCCCCCCTGCCCCCGCCCCGCCCCCCCCTGCCCCCCCCCCCCCACACACCTCCGCGACTCCTTCTTTGAGAGTCCTTTGTTCGAAACCTTTCTCTGCAGCTGCACGCATAGCTGATGCAGTTTAGCCTCTGATTAAGCCCCCCCCCCCCCCTCCACCTCTCCCCCACCCCCACCACCTGTAGCTGCATGTGTAACTGACACAGCTGAACTTCTGGTGAAAGGGGGGTGGAGGTAGATACGCTGAATCGGTGTCTTTCTGCCAGTCGAGCCATGCCTCCAGACGGTGTCGTCTGAACCACTCGACCTTTTGTAACCAAACTGGATATGGTGGTGCTTCATTGTGCGCTGGCGTATCGTATGAAAAAAAATGGTGTGGATGTTTTCAGGGTCAAGGTCACATGCTACATATGATCAAAATATGACTGTTTCTGCTATATTTTCTAAACTGCTGATCCTTTTGCAACCAAACTTAGTCTGGTGGTACATGTGTCTTGTGAAAACATTTGATTGCTGTGTTCAAGGTCAAATTCACAATGGAGGTTCAAAATTTCATTTGATATTTGCCCAGGTGATTTCATCTGAACCGCTGAATCTTTTGTAACCAAATTTAACATAATATATCGTTATGAACCAGGGTGTCATGCAGAAAGATTTGCTCGTGCTATCATCAAGGTCAAGGTCACAGGGCTTGTAAATGCTAAATGTTTTATAACCAAACTTAACATGCTGATGCATCATCATGCGCCAGGGTGTCATGCAAAGTGATTGCACTTGCTATAATCAAGGTCACGGTCACAGTCCTGGCTTACATAACCCTTAAATGGGGAGCGGATAGCTCAGTGGTTAGAGCGTCGGACTCATGACTGAAAGGTCGTGGGTTTGAATTCCTGCAGGAGTGGTGGGAGAGTTGTCTTCTCCAGGGTCAACTTTCAGTGCTGGCCCTTATTTCGGTATCTGTTCCATCCCCTGTTACCACAGTAGCATGTAAAAAATCCCAGAGATTCTGCCAAAAGTGCAGGTGGCAGGTTACAGCTAAACACGCCTGCACCGTACATATATGGCTTTGCATGAAGTGACATGGTGCATGGTTGTATGGTGTACACAGAATGTGCAGAGACTGCAGAAGTTTCGCGTGGCACATGCAGCCATGCCAGCGCTGTAAGTACACCACTTTGGTGGATATTAAAAAACGCGCTTTGAAAAACTATTCACTCGTGTAGAATCACACACGAGTGCAGTGAATCTGCTGGAGAATGGAGAATGGCGCTAAATAAAAGCGATCAATAATAACATAATAAATGCAAGAGCAGCGCAACCGGTTCCTTACATTGCTTCGTTCCGTCCCCCAGGTTGTACAGTCTGCTACGAGTCCTGTCACTTGTAGCACCACGGCCGTCAAGGCCAACTTCAAGCACGGCTACCACGTTTTCGGACAGCAAGAGGCCACGTTTCATGACGTCCAGCTTCAAGGCGACATGCTCCTGATCGCTCGCTTCTACTTGAAGAAGCGGCCGCAGGACGCATTGCAGGACATGTTCATGGAGCCGTCGGCACAGGAGGCGTCCTTGTACGACGAGGAGAGCTTGGTTGCCTGGACTGCTCTCCCCCTTGTTCTGTGCGCTAACAATGGTGAGTGGCTCAACTGGTATGTGTTTTTTAGGTTATGAATGAGCTCATTTTGTCTTGTGGGACTAAGGGGCGCAACTCTGTGTGCGACCAGTGGTTTCACAATAGTTAATGCACTAGGCCTGTACTATTTACTTTTTGATTTTTTATTATTTATGTTTGTTTATTTTGCTCGGGACTGTAATTCAAATTTCCTGTGTTATTACAGAGGACAAATAAATATTCTTGATTCTTGAAGTGACGTGAATTTGGGGGGGGGTATCCTTATTGAGACAGTAAAATAGGCAATACTGGATGGGGAGGGGGGGGCGTGGGAGGGGTACCTTATGTTACCTTTTTGCCTTAAAAAAAACAAACACAAAAAACAACACAACACAACCTCCAGGGGCCATTCATGAACACGGGTTAAGATTTCCAGGCTCGTCTCAGAACAGGTGTGAGATTCTGTGCTTTCCCATGGTTGCTCTGGGACTGACGCCAGCCGTTCTTAGCTCAGCTCCGGAGCAGGGCAGAGTGTGGCTTTCATTCCACTGTGGGTCATCTGCCATCCTTGTGGGAGTTTCAAAAACTCCGGAAGTGAGAGATTTGTGAAGAATCATGGCAGACAGCTGACATGTTTGGAGCCACGATGATGTCAGACTTCCCCCTCTCCCTACCGCCCCCCCTCCCCCCCACCCACACGTCCCCTCCAACAGAAGTCTGGTCCGCGTCACAGACATGAATGTTGCAGAACGTTCCCAGCCTGAGCTCAGCTGGGTGTAGGACCAGTCTGGGTGATAGTGTGTGTTGCACAACGGTAATAATAATGTAATAATGAAGAATTTTTTAAAGCACCATTTCCCCAAGAAAGAAAAACAAATGGGCTCAGAAGTGATTGACAGTTTGCATGCTGGTAGTTTGTGAAAGATGACAGTATCTTACAAAGTACTCTGAAAATGCATGCCTGCCTGCATGCTGCCTGCATGTATGCACACACACACACACACACACACACACACACACACACACACACGCTGCATGCATGCACGCACGCACGCACGCACGCACACACACACACACATGCTGCATGCATGCACACACGCACGCATGCACACACACACACACACACACACACACATACGCGCTGCATGCATGCACGCATGCACGCACGCACCACACACACACACACACACACACACACACACACTCTGAAAATGCATACCTGCATGCAGCATGCATGCATGCACACACACACACATGCACACACACACACATGCACTCACACATGCACGCACGCACACACACACACACACATGCACGCACACACACACATCCACGCACACCAACAGTGACATGTAGTTACACATAAGACATCAGGTTTTTCTGTTGATAGCATAAATTCTGCCAACTGCGGAGCAGCAAGAACGATTCTTGAGAGAAATACACAAAACTGTATTCCAGTACTTTGTGTGGCAGTTTTGGTGGAACAGATATGTGAATTTCCATCAAAACCAATATTTTGGAATCTGATGACTGATTTAATTTAACAAATATTTTTTTTAAATCCGGAATCTGATGTCTGATTAAATAAAGAAGTTTGGCTTATTTCTCTTCCAGACATGTCTGCTCGTGGTCGCCGTGACTTTGACCCCAGCATCATGAAGGTCAACACAGGAACGAAAACTCTCAAGCTTTTTTTGCCCCCCGTCCCCGAGCCTGCCCGCATCCCGCTGCAAGACGTCAACTACAACCGCGAGTGGCGCCGCTATCACAACGCCACACTCAAAATCCACATCTTCCAAGGTCAGCCACGCCCCGGGTCGCTGACGCCCAGCGAACTGTCTGATGACAATGAGGAGGTTTTGCCAGAGGTGAGCGTAGGCTTTTGATGAGGTTGTGGGTGCATGCAGGTATGAAGAGGTTGGTTAAAGGAGAACTGAACTGAAGATGCAAGTTGGCAGATTAAAAAAAGAAAATTGAAAACATTTTCATCTGCATGATTGTTCTGTCAGTATTTAATGTGCAAAAGAAGTCCCCCTTTTTTTTTTTTGCTTGAAATTTGAGCTCCCCATGGTGTAGCCATGTTGGTTTACTCTTTACTAATGAGAAGCAAAAAAAAGGTAGGTTTGCGATGTATTTCACACTTTTGCCAAGTTGGCCTGAAAACGTCAGTATTTAATGTACAAAAGAAGTACTTTTTTTTTTTGCTGCAGATTTGTGTCGTTTCAGGAAATTTCACCTGAGATTTTTAACCTTTTGAAAGAAATCAATATTTTTTGAAAAATTTAAACTTGAGGTCACTTTTGGTTATGTTTGTAGCTTACTCTGCCTATTAAGTATGGTTTTAAAATTGTACATATACCAGTTTTAACATGTATACACTTTAAAAAAGTAATATATGATGACAAAATGCCTATCGCCGTGATATAACCGCACTGATTGACTGGGCGTAAAACATCAGTTTACTTACTTACTTACTATTTCAGCTTCCCAGAATATAGCCATGTTGGTTTGCTCTTCACTAACGAAGATGGTTTGGGATGTATTTCATACTTTTGCCTCACAGTCCGGCCTTGTTCATGACATCACTGTTATTGATGTAGACTGCTTTGCACAAAAGGGTGACACTCACGGTTGTTTTTTCACAGGTTCAGTTGTATTGCTTAATGTCCTTGGATGTAGGCTGACATATTAGGAACAAGCTGAGACCAATGCCGAAGCATGGTTCAATATAGTTTTACATCCACGGAAACCAAAAGGCTCGTTAGGACGGACAGCCCAGGACGGCCACCATGACTCTCACACAGCTCCTGAACTATGATTTTTTTTTTTAAATCACCGTTTTCAACCGTTGATTTTAACAGACAGAACCAGAGCTCAAGTGAAATACTTATCCTTGTATGTTTTCTATTGCGTTCCTATTGATAATTGCCCTGATATAAGCGCACTGGTTGACTGGGCGTAAAACACAAATTTACTTTCTTACTCCATTGATGCTTCTTTGGTTCAAATCCCCTTTAACACAGCTGTAGTGCAGAATGCATATGAATGAATGCATAGGAATGCATCTATGTATGCAAAAAATATACTTTCACATTGTGTGTATTGTTTATTCGCGTTCCTATTGATGCTACTTTTGTTCATTTCCCCGTTAAAGTGTGGATGTGGATGGGACAGTGTGTAGATGTGGATGGGCAATGGATGGATGAAGTGGATGGTGTGAAGTGGATGATGGTGGGTCGTTGTTGCTATGGTTACAAGCAACTTGTGCCAGTGTTGGTGGCATAACAACGATTCCTCGGCTTGAAGCTGTACAGTATAATTTGCCGTTGCACTGACTCATTTGTGTTGTAATGTTGAGTTGTGCGGTTTTAAACGGTGTGCAGTGGCCTGTTCTGTGGATGTGGAGGGGGCGGTGTGTGGGAGTTGGTCCGCAAGGCATAGATTGAGGGTTATGGATGGCAGTGCGTTTTGTCAAAGCTGCGCAGTTGTTAAGCTTTTGTGTCGTGAGTACGCAACTTTTTTTTTTTACACCGATTGTGTCGTATATATGACACTTTGCATGGTGATGCCTGGCGCTGTTCTGCACTTTCTTCCGAGCACTGCACGTGAAAGCAACATAGCTCAGTCGACAGCAAGTAAGTGTCCCGGTTCTCCGTCTCATTGTTTTCACCATTTAACTGTTGTTCAAGTGTTGTTTTGCGGATTAATGAAGGGGATTACCCGGAAAATTTGCACATTGTGTTTTGTCCTAATAAACAGCGTTCTTTTTGAACCTTTTGTGCGTTTGGCTGCTGTTCTATACTCTTTATTTTTTCTCTTTCTCCAGTTTGCCTGGCTGCCCATGGAGCGTCGCCAGCCTCCCTTGGAGCCGTTCCTGGCCGGTGATGGATTCGACATCTACATCGATGGGTGTCGATTCCTCCCCGACTCCGTCACATTCTCCAGGGTGAGTGCTGCCGAGCGCGAAGCTTCCAGAACCGACAGAGTGCAACAGAGCGCTGAGAGTGTGCGGCACAGCGTTGAGAACACGTCTGAACAGAGAGAGAGAGTGCGAGAAAATGTTGAGTGTGGCTGAAGAGAGGGGGAGAGTGTGCTTGAACAGAGAGAGTGCAACGGAATGCTGAGAGATGTTGAGAGTGTGACTGAACAGAGTGTGACGGAACGTTGAGAGTGGGTCTAAACTGAGACAGTGTAACAGAACGTTGAGAGTGTGTCTAAACTGAGAGAGTGTAACAGAACGTTGACAGTGTGTCTGATCAGAGAGAGCGTAACAGAACGTTGAGAGTGTGTCTAAACAGAGAGAGTGTAACAGAACGTTGAGAGTGTGTCTAAGCTGAGAGAGTGTTTACAGAACATTGAGAGTGTGTCTAAACTGAGAGAGTGTTTACAGAACATTGAGAGTGTGTCTAAACTGAGAGAGTGTTTACAGAACATTGAGAGTGGGTCTAAACAGAGAGAGTGTAACGGAACGCTGAGAGTGGGTCTAAACTGAGAGAGTGTAACAGAATGTTGAGAGTGTGTCTAAACAGAGAGAGTGTAACAGAATGTTGAGAGTGGGTCTAAACAGAGAGAGTGTAACAGAACGTTGAGAGTGGGTCTGAACAGAGAGAGTGTAACAGAACGTTGAGAGTGTGTCTAAACTCAGAGAGTGTAACAGAATGTTGAGAGTGGGTCTAAACTGAGAGAGTGTAACAGAACGTTGAGAGTGGGTCTGGATAGAGAGGGTGTAACAGAACGTTGAGAGTGTGTCTAAACTGAGAGAGTGTCACAGAACATCAAAAGTGTCTCTGAACAGAGAGTGTAACAGAACATTGAGAGTGTGTCTGAACAGAGTGTGACAGAACGCTGAGAGTGGCTCTGAACACAGAACATTGAGAGTGGGTCTGAACAGAGAGAGTGTAACAGAACGTTTAGAGTGGGTCTGAAGAGAGAGAGTGCGGCAGAATATTGAGAGTGGGTCTGAACAGAGAGAGTGTCACAGAATGTTGAGAGTGGGTCCGAACAGAGAGAGTGTCACAGAACGTTGAGAGTGGGTCTGAACAGAGAGAGTGTCACAGAATGGTGAGAGTGGGTCCGAACAGAGAGAGTGTCACAGAACGGTGAGAGTGTGTCTGCACAGAGAAAGTGCATGTGACAAACCGGAGAGTATCTGCTGGAACGAAGAGCATGGTACAGTAGGATAAAACAGAGAGGGGAAAATGAAACAGAGGGAGTATGACAAAAGAGAGTATAATAGAACAGAGACAGTATGCTGATGGAGAGAGCATGACAGACCCAAGAGAGAGTGTGTGCAAACTGAGAGAGAGCTCCAAATAAAAAGAGTCATCAGCACAGTGAGTATGTCAGAGTGGAGAAAGTATGTCAGAACGGAGAGAGTATTCAGAACGGAGAAGATACAACAGAACATGAGGGTTTGTCAGAACAGAGACGATACGGTAGAACCCCCGCTTTTAAAACTGCTTTTGCTGGATTTTTTTAGGATGGTATGGAAAAACAAAACAACAACAAAAAACAATATCAACAAAAACAGAAGAGGTCCACTTCAAGCAAGATTTGAATCTGACAGAGGGTTTAAATCCGAGTAAAAGTGACTCTTCTTGTTAAATATTTGGTGGTGATCTTTGTCAGAAGAAACGTTTCCTGTTTTCTTAGGTTGCTGGTCGCATTCTGGATCGTCGCTACGACGTTTACGGGAAAGACATCTCGACTAGCGTGAAGCTGGACAGCGACATCTACAACCCTGTGTATGAACACAAAGAGGAGTTCAGAGAGCCTTCCATTCCTCCCTCTGCCACTCTGCTGCTCAAGGTCTGTTGTCATGGTGATGGTGGTCATGGTGATGGTGGTCATGGTGATCTTATTTTAATGCTTCATTGGTCCCTTGTGCGGAATTCAGGCCGTCTTACCTTGGTAAGGGCACAGCGGCCGCAAGAGCAGCGCTACCCATTCCTGCTAGCGTGTGCAGTATTTTGTTGGTGTTCGGACACTGGTATGGCTGCCAGTGTCGAGGGTTTTTAACGTCTGCACAGATGTTGATGCATGTGACCGTGCATGGGGACTGTACACTGTAAGAGAGTCTGCACTGGAAGTTGCCTGTGGGAGAAAAAGGCATTGCCATACTGAGAAATCAAACCTGTGTCAGTGTTGTGCTTGGCTTTTCCGTTCAGTGCTCTACCAACTGAACTACCCCCCCCCCCCATCCCCCCACCCCACCTCCCCCACCATAGTCTGTCCTTTAGTGCAGGTGAGTTGATGTAATAATAACAATGATAATGGATAGCTCTCACAGAGTGCAAATTGTTTTGCAAAACCAAAACTTAGCGCACTAGCACACACCATTCTTTCAGAGTGTATATTGTTGGACAAACAACAAAAAAAACTCAGTGCACTAGCACACACTTTTCACACACATAAATACACAGAATCAACACACAAGGGAGTTGCTCAAACTATGTAACACAAGTACAACAACAAAGACCGGAGTCGCCTACCGTAACTCTCACCTGGCAGGCGTGTAAATACAAGGTACATAAACTGCGCCAGAGGTACTTTGTGTATACATGCATGCCAGGTGAGAGTTACTATAGGCGACTCAGGTCTTTGTTGCTGTACTTGTGCTACATATTTTGAGTGCTAATTAACTCCCTTGTGTGTTGATTCTACATGAGCACTCTGGGCCTTGTTCCGTTTTAGATTTTGGACATAAATATACAAGTAGAAGCATGAAACCACATGAAATGTCTGTGTGTGCAAAATAAATATACAAGTAGAAGCATGAAGCCACATGAAATGTCTGTGTGTGCAATAAATATACAAGTAGAAGCATGAAGCCACATGAAATGTCTGTGTGTGCAAAATAAATATACAAGTAGAAGCATGAAGCCACATGAAATGTCTTTTGTGCAATAAAATACAAGTAGAAGCATGAAGCCACATGAAATGTCTGGTGTGATAAATAACAAGTAGAAGCATGAAGCCACATGAAATGTCTGTTGTGCAAAAAAACTACAAGTAGAAGCATGAAGCCACATGAAATGTCTGTGTTGCAATAAATATACAAGTAGAAGCATGAAGCACCTGAAAAGTCTGGTGCAATAAATAACAAGGGAAGCATGAAGCCACATGAAATTCTGTGTGTGCAATAAATATACAAGTAGAAGCGTGAAACCACAAAAGGGTGTGTGCAATTATATAGTCGAAGCATGAAGCCACATGAATGTCTGTTGTGCAATAAATATACAGTGAAGCATGAAGTCACATGAAAGTCTGTGTTTTCAAAATAAATATATAATAGAAGCATGAAGCACATGAAATGTCTGTGTGCAATAGATATACAAGTAGAAGCATGAAGCCACATGAATGTCTGTGTGCAAAAAACATACAAGTTGAAGCATGAAGCCACTGAAAGTCTGTGGTGATAAAATTCAAGTAGAAGCGATGAAGCCACCTAATGTCTGTGTGTGCAATAAATTTTACAAGTAGAAGCATGAAACCACATGAAATGTCTGTGTGTGCAAAATAAATATACAAGTAGAAGCATGAAGCCACATGAAATGTCAGTGTGTGCAATAAATATACAAGTCGAAGCATGAAGCCACATGAAATGTCTGTGTGCCTACAGGCCTACACCATTGACACCTACTACCGCAATCTGACGGTGGTAGGCTACGCGACGCTCAACGTCTTTGTGGAGACCGGCACGGAGAAGGCGCCCAGCGTTGACAAGCAGGGACTGCAGGTGAGCGCCAAGACTGGGGGGTAGCGTGGCACTGTTTTTGGTGTCCGATTATCCAGCAACCTTTTGCGCCAGGGGCGGCATTTTATCTTCTGTCTTTGTCGTTGTACTGATGTGGTCTTCAGTCTTTGAGTCTGGGGTATTCACACTCTTTTTGGTGTCGTGTGATCATTCTGCCTCCTTTTTTGTTCCAAGGGCGAGTTTTTTTTTTATCATTCCTTTACTGATCTGGTCTTGAGCGTTTGAGTCTGGGGGTATTCACAGTCTTTTGGTATCTGATTATTCAGCCACCTTTTTCTTTTCTTTTCCAAGGGTGAGTTTAAAAAAAAAAATCTTCTGTCTTTGTGTTCCTGTACTGATCTGGTCTTAAACATCAGACTGCTTCTAAATGCCAGTCTAAACGAATAAGAAAAAGAAAAAGAAACATTTTCGACAAAGTTGACCCAGAAGTGTCTTCACCAACCAAAAGAGAAATAAATTCTAGATCAATAAATTTATTCCTGTCAGTGTTTGTGTATTATCGGTCATCACGTCTGTATGACCACAGGAGCACATCTGTTTGCAGGTGTCGCCATGTAATAATAATAATAATAATAATAATAATAATAATAATAATAATAATAATAAAGAGGATTTCTGGAACCCCCCTCTACCGCACAAGGTGGGAGTGCAGGGCATTTCGCATTAACAACATTTGAGACAGTTCAGCCAGCCAGGTCCCTAACTGCTCACTTGATGCATGTCTGTATTACCACTGGAGCACATCTGTTTGCAGGCGTCACTAAACAAAGGTTGCCGCCGTGTGTGACTGCTCAACCAACCAGGTCCCTAACTGCTCATTGTTGCATATCTGTATTACCACTGGGGCACATGCCTTTGCAGGTGTCACGAAACGAAGGTTGCCACCAGTTGCGGCTGTTCAACCAACCACGTCCCTAACTGCTCATTGATGCATGTCTCGTGTCTGTATTACCACTGGAGCGTGTCTGTTTGCAGGTGTCACTAAACAAAGGCTGCAGCTGTTCAGCCATGACCGTAACTGCTCATTGATGCATGTCTGTATTACCACCAGAGCATGTCTGTGTGCATTGATGCATGTCTGTATTACCACTGGAGCGTGTCTGTTTGCAGGTGTCACTAAACAAAGGCTGCCACCAGTTGCAGCTGTTCAGCCAGGGCCGTAACTGCTCATTGATGCATGTCTGTATTACCACCGGAGCGTGTCTGTTTCCAGGCGTCACTAAACAAAGGTTGCCGCCATGTGTGACTGCTCAACCAACCAGGTCCCTAACTGCTCATTGATGCATGTCTGTTTTACAACTGGAGCCTGTCTGTTTGCATTGATGCATGTCTGTATTACCACCAGAGCATGTCTGTGTGCATTGATGCATGTCTGTATTACCACCGGAGCGTGTCTGTTTGCAGGTGTCACTAAACGAAGGCTGCCACCAGTTGCAGCTGTTCAGCCAGGGCCGTAACTGCTCATTGATGCATGTCTGTATTACCACCGGAGCGTGTCTGTTTGCAGGTGTCACTAAACGAAGGCTGCCACCAGTTGCGCCTGTTCAGCCAGGGCCCTAATGGGGTCGACCCTTTCACGGAGTCCTGCCTGCGCGACGCCAACGTCCGCATCATCCCCTGCGCCTCCATGCTGGTCCGTCTCTACAAGGTGCCCAGGGGGCCCAAGGGGAAACCACTGGAGGTGAGAAAGGGGCACAACCCTCAGGACATTGCAGGCACCAGCTTCCCTTGTTGCGCGTGGTCCTTGCTGGGTCTGGTTGTCAGGGAGTTTTTGCCAAAGAAAGCTCGTGTATTTTTCTGGGGAAAAAAATAAAAGAAGAATGACTGCTAGCATTCTATTTATAATTTGTTCTCTCTTAAATTGATGTCTTTTTTATTATTGATGAAAGCGCTACATTGTGGCCCAAAAATGAGTTTTCAGATGAAAGATTTCATTGCCTGTGTTGGACTCTACAGTGCTATTTGTTCTTGTTGTTGGTCACTTTCATACAGCGCTATTCTTCACTTTTGAGCAGACTCACTGTGCTCTTGTCGTGTGTGGTTCAAAATGAGTGACTGTTGCTTTTCACAGCATGTTTTTGAATATTCACAGAAGTGGTGTACTTACAGCGCTATTTGGTTGTTACATGGCTGGCGCCAAGTGAAACAGCTGCTGTCTCGGTGCATTCTGTATACACCATATAACCATGAACCATGTCTTGATATATCCACACTGATTACCGTATTTCAGTCTTCATAGTATCATAAACACACTGATCACTGTATTTCTGTCTTACACTGTATTTCAGTCTTCATAAGATCATTAACACCCTGATCACTGTATTTCTGTCCTACGTTGTATTTCAGTCTTCATAAGATCATAAACACACTGATCACTGTATTTCTGTCTTACGTTGTATTTCAGTCTTCATAAGATCATAAACACACTGATCACTGTATTTCTGTCTTATGCTGTATTTCAGTCTTCGTAAGATCATAAACACACTGATCACTGTATTTCTGTCTTATGCTGTATTTCAGTCTTCATAAGATGATAAACACACTGATTACTGTATTTCTCTTGACTTATGCTGCTTGCTGTGTTTCACTCGATACCTAGTCCAGCAAAGTGCCGCAGGCAGACTGGGCCCGACTGGGACTGTGGCACCCACGTCCAAAATACTCTGACCGCGTCTACATCTCCGACAAGTGCACACCACTGCGGGGAGAGACCAAGCTGTTCCACGCCATGATTCGTCGTCGCCCCATCACCGTGCGCGAGTCTGTGGCGATGAACGCCAAGGCCAAGGAGAGCTTCCTTCGCAGCGACAAAAACATGGAGCAGTACATCAGAGTAAGGAGGGAGTGTTAAAGATTTAAAATCCAACATATATTTTAAAAAAGTTAGTTAAAAAGAGCACTGTTTATTATGACAAAGCACAACCTGCAAATTGTTGGGGTAAGCTACAAAACTACACTTAAGCTACAGACTACAGTTTCAAGCTACAAAACAACACTTAAACAACAGTTAAAGATTCAGAAACATGCAAAATATCTTGGGTCTGTGTACAGATTAGGGTTGGGGATTGCTCCCCCCCCCCAAAAAAAAAACCACCCTCAAAATAGTAAAAAAGGAACGTTTGTTTTAATTAGACAATGCAAAACGTGTTTATTTTCAGTTAAAAATCCTGTTGTTTTTTTCAAGCAAAAAACAGAGAAATACAACACAAACAAGTGATGATAGGAATGGAAATTGATCTACTTATGTTGCGGTTGGTGGAGAGGTTTAAACATGGTTCCTGATTATTGTTTGAGGGATTTGCTCAGTGAAATGCCTACATCCCACCGGAAAGACAAAACAAAACAAAAAAACAAAAACAATCTTGACTTTCTTCTCTAAGGCACAAACAAAGAACCCATTTTTTGGGGGCAATAATAATGCATCAGTGTGCGCACTATTGAAAATGAACCATCTGGCTAAAGGTCTGAAATTTGCACTCTCTTTGCATGAGCTTAACCCCCCCCCCCACCCCCACCCCCCACCCCCCACCCCATGCCCCCACTCCTGTCCACATTTCCAGATTGAAGGACACCCCCTCCCTCTCCCCCCTCTCCACTCCCCACCCGCCATCCACCACCTGTTCCTCCAACCACCTCCTTTCGGTTGTTTTAGCTAGCTGTTTTGTTGCGTTTCCTCGTGTATGTCTTTACGGACACAAGGAAACACGGCTTTATGCTTTGTGCTACAGAACCAACTGACGAAATCCATGGACAGCAAACCACTTGATCAGGATCTCAACTTCATCGCACAATACTCCCCACGCCATGGTCTCAAGGTAAGCCTGGTCAACTGTTGTTTTTGTTGTTGTTTATGTTGTGTGTTTTTTAATTTTTCCTGGTCAAGTGTTGATGAAGACTTCAAATGCCCCTTCTGTGTGCAGCATCTCTCACAAAATCCTTGATTATTTTCTTTTTCTCAGAATTTGCGGAATGTTATGAGAAATTGTCGATTAAAGAATATTCTCCTTTTAATTTAAAAAAAAAAAATTAGATGTGTTTTTATGCAGGTTTTATGTCTGTTTTCATAAAAAATACGATGCAAAAGAAGGATCCTCAACAAGTTGTTCCTGTTCGTTTTAGTGTTGCTCAAGACCTCTGCTACACCTTTTGTACGCACGTGCATTTTTGTGCCCGTGAAAACGTTTTTTTAATTTTCACAATGCGTGGAATGCTGTGAAGCGTATGGTAGAAAGAGGAATACTTTCATCCATTCAGCAGGACAAGTTGTTGCTGCTTGTTTTAGTGTTGCTCAAGATCTGATCACTCAACAACACTGTCTCTGAGCGCATGCATGCGTGTATAATACAACCCTGCACTATAGACCTGCCATGTCTTCTGTTCCGTGCTGCTGTCTTCATCCATCTCAAGTTTCTGTTTGCGTCTGTTTTTAAGTTGTGTGTAAATTAACTTTTGTGTAGTCAGTATGCTCATGTGCATGTGTGTGTGTGTGTGTGTGTGTGTGTGTGTGTGTGTGTGTGTGTGTGTGTGTGTGTGTGTTTGTGTGTGTCTGTGTGTGTCTGTGTGTGTGTGTGCGTGTGCGTGTGCATGTATGCACTCAAAATAGAGTCTATGGGTATATAAATACTTTTGTTATTATTATTATTAACCCTTGAATTTAAAAAAAAACAAAAAAACGTTTTCATTTTCGCAATTCATAGAATGCTATGGAAAACAGTAGACAGAAGAATACTTTGATCCAAGCAAGTTGCTATTTTTCATATATATTTTTTACAGTTTGCCTTGGACAGTGCTGTCAACTTGCCGTGGTCCAACTTCACTCATGCGCACATTTGTCTGAATCCTCCTGGAGCGTTCTACATGGTGAGTTGTGACTGTCCCTACCTGCATATCATTGGCTGGAGCTGCCACAAGTATCATTTTTGTCGCAGCAAAAGTTTTGTTGCAACAAACATGTACATGTCCTTTGTCACACACACAAAAAAATTGCTTGCCGTGACAAAACTTTTGTCGCGACAAAATTATGTTTGTCGTGACAAAATATTTTTATTGTGACATAACTTTTTTCGCAACATATACTTGTGTTTGTGTTCATCGCGACAGAAATTTTGTCGCAACAAGCATACTTTTGTTGCAACAAATGGTGTCTTTTATTGCGACAAACACATGTTTGTCGCAACAAAAGTAAGTTTGTCACAACAAAATTTTGTCGTGACAAAAATGATACTCCTGCCAGTAATACCTGCAATTATTGTGGCACAGAATTTGTGATTTGTGTGTGAAATTTGTTTTGGCAGGACTGACTGAGATTTTGAGAATGGTCTGTTTTGGTCATGAATTGCATTTTTCACTATGACATGTTTGTGTGAAACATAATAACATTTGTCACTGACGTTTGTATATGAAAACCAGTTACGTTTGTCACAGTGACGTCTACGTGCATCTGAAAAATAAAAATAAAGGGGGTGGGGGGGGGGGACTGTGACTTTTGTATATGAAAACAAATTACATTTGTCACAGTGACATGTAGGTGCATGTGAAAAAGAGAGGGTGGGGTGGGGAGGAGGGGGACTGCTACGTTTGATTGTCCCTGTCACATTTGTGTCAAAGGGAGGAGACACAGAGAAAGAAAGAGAGAGCCAGCCCTATTTGTTACTGTGGTGTGTGTGTGTGTGTGTGTGTGTGTGTGTGTGTGTGTGTGTGTGTGTGTGTGTGTGTGTGTGTGTGAGAGAGAGAGAGAGAGAGAGAGAGAGGAGAAGAATGAATGAATGAATTTATTTTATGAGGGTAGTGGAGAAGACTCAAGTTTTTTTTACATCCAGCCCTCGCCCATGACGGAAACTACTATTAACTAAGGATACAATGAGCTACAGTATGTTCAGTACATGTACATTCATACAAACCACGTTGAAACGGACACCAGCAAACCAAGAAACAAGTTGATAATGAGCATTTAAAAAATATATATACATATATATAAAAATTAGCTAGATCTGGGGTGAACACACACACTCGTGCGTGCACGTAAGAACATGTTTGTCATTGAAAACTACCCGTACGTAGAGCACAGAAGGTAGGGGCTGCCTGAAGCAGCACAACACAGGTTGGAAGCGGCACAGGGAAAGAGGTATATCTATGATCATGGTTTCACGTAACACCTAAGAGAGATAACGTATGAACTGTAAGACGCTTTTTAAAACACTGAAGGACTGACTGGAAGCCTTAATTTGCTGGGCAATGAGTTCCAGAAAGCAGGACCAGAATAAACCAGGCTGGACTTAAATAAATCTATCCCACATTTAGCTTCCTTGATGAATTCCTTGAACTTTTATTAGTGAATAATTTTGTTGATAGATAAATCAGTGCCCTACCCGATACAATTTTGTGCACAAAACGTGCTTTGTTACTCATTAATCTAGAAGATAGCGGGAGAAGTTGAGCCGTTTTGTAGTCTTTATCGATAAGACTAGTTCATTTTAGAAGAACAATTTTGCTTGCTTGCCTATGTAGTGACTTAAAGGGGTTTTGCAAAGAGTCACTTGCTGAGTCCCAAAGAGTTGAAGCATAATCTATACCTGCT
>JABMCL010001779.1:360000-397637 GCA_018857735.1 Alviniconcha marisindica
GGCATAACAAAATGCCAGTTATTTACTGATATGCCAATCCACTGTGATTCAAATGAAGGATGCGTCAAGAAAAAAGAAGAGTGATCATACTAGAAGAAAGGTGTTTAGGCTGAAGTTGTTTTTGTTGTTGTTGTTTTTAACAGATCAAACTCATTGAAGGTGCTTCCATCTTTGTGCGACTGTGTGATGCCAGACGGGATGACGAGCTGGTCTACGACGCCCCGAACTCTCGCCTGGTGAGTTCCAACTCCTTGAGTCAAGTCCCAGCACCGTCTTCACACCCACCTTTCTCTGCCAATCTTACAACCATAATTGGTTACGCCATGGGTCTCTGAAAACTGTCAGCTGTGTGGTGCTCAAACGGCTGTCAGTTTGTAAGATGGTACCAGAGGTACATCCTCTTATATATATACAAGGTGCATAAACTCCACCAGAGGTACATCTTCATATATATATATATACAAGGTCAAACATGTTTCCATTTCATGCCATCACACGAACAGTAACAATAACAATATACTTGATTAATCCCAGTGGGAAATTAAAGCTGTCATTCGATCGCACAACGAAGAACTTATCTCAATACTTCTAAGTCATGAACCACACGCACATACAGACTCTTAGACATACGCCCCCTTTCTCTCAATCTGCATACACTAATACTTAGATAGCAAACCCCAAATTACCTGTGTCAAACCAAAATGTAAAAACTCTCAAATTAAATAAAAATCATTAGGTACACACATAATAATACACAGTACTTATGTACTTCAAAGCAAAATCTACCCACCACTGAGAACAATAAACCAAAAACCACCACCACCACCACCACCACCAGCCGCCCCCCCCCCCCCCCCCCCCCCCAAAAAAAGAGTACAGAAAAATAAAAATAAACTGTTGTTTTTGTTTTTTTAGATAAGAATTATTTTACATGCAACCACTTTTGCTGAAAATAATAATAGGAGAAGAGAACTTCATATTTTTTTCTCTCACTCTTTTGGGCAAGTTAAGTCCCCTGCAGGTAGGGGACGCGTACCAAAATGGAGGCGGCAGGTGGGAAAGCTCAAGGTTGCCAACGTATCAGACTTGCCAGCCTTTTTTAAAGGAGAGGGCAGTGTCAGTCGCCGGTCGAAATTAAGCCGAGTTGCAGGAGTTAGGTAAAAAAACAGGTGACGGGATCGGAAGAGAAGTGGACCCAAACTGTACACTCTTACCGAGGTGATCGTATGCACACCTCAGTGTGCAGAAGTGGTTTGTGAAATGATGATGATGGTGATGATGATGATGATGTGATGATGAGGTGATCGTATGCACACATCAGTGTGCAGAAGTGGTTTGTGAAATGATGATGATGGTGATGATGATGATGATGTGATGATGAGGTGATCGTATGCACACATCAGTGTGCAGAAGTGGTTTGTGAAGTGATGATGATGATGATGATATGATGATGAGGTGATCGTATGCACACCTCAGTGTGCAGAAGTGGTTTGTGAAGTGATGATGATGGTGATGATGATGATGATATGATGATGAGGTGATCGTATGCACACATCAGTGTGCAGAAGTGGTTTGTGAAGTGATGATGATGGTGATGATGATGATGATATGATGATGAGGTGATCGTATGCACACATCAGTGTGCAGAAGTGGTTTGTGAAATGATGATGATGGTGATGATGATGATGATGTGATGATGAGGTGATCGTATGCACACATCAGTGTGCAGAAGTGGTTTGTGAAATGATGATGATGGTGATGATGATGATGTGATGATGATGAGGTGATCGTATGCACACATCAGTGTGCAGAAGTGGTTTGTGAAGTGATGATGATGATGATGATGTGATGATGAGGTGATCGTATGCACACATCAGTGTGCAGAAGTGGTTTGTGAAATGATGATGATGGTGATGATGATGATATGATGATGAGGTGATCGTATGCACACATCAGTGTGCAGAAGTGGTTTGTGAAATGATGATGATGGTGATGGTGATGATGATGATATGATGATGAGGTGATCGTATGCACACATCAGTGTGCAGAAGTGGTTTGTGAAGTGATGATGATGGTGATGATGATGATGATATGATGATGAGGTGATTGTATGCAAACCTCAGCACGCAGAAGTGGTTGGTGAACTGATGATGATGGTGATGATGATGATATGATGATGAGGTGATCGTATGCACACATCAGTGTGCAGAAGTGGTTTGTGAAGTGATGATGATGGTGATGATGATGATGATATGATGATGAGGTGATCGTATGCACACCTCAGTGTGCAGAAGTGGTTTGTGAACTGATGATCATGGTGATGATGATGATATGATGATGAGGTGATTGTATGCACACCTCAGTGTGCAGAAGTGGTTTGTGGACGGATGATGATGATGATGATGAAAGATGATATGAGGTGATTGTATGCAAACCTCAGCATGCAGAAGTGGTTTGTGAACTGATGATGATGGTGATGATGATGATATGATGATGAGGTGATTGTATGCAAACCTCAGCATGCAGAAGTGGTTTGTGAACTGTTGATGATGGTGATGATGATGATATGATGATATGAGGTAATTGTATGCACACATCAGTGTGCAGAAGTGGTTTGTGAACTGATGATGATGGTGGTGGTGGTGATGATGATGATGATGACGATGACGACGACAATGATGATGATGATAATATGATGATGAGGTGATTGTATGCAAACCTCAGCACGCAGAAGTGGTTTGTGAACTGATGACGATGATGATATGATGATGAGGTGATTGTATGCACACATCAGTGTGCAGAAGTGGTTTGTGAAATGATGATGATGATGGTGATGATGATATGATGATGAGGTGATCGTATGCACACCTCAGTGTGCAGAAGTGGTTTGTTGACGGATGATGATGGTGATGATGATATGATGATGAGGTGATCGTATGCACACCTCAGTGAGCAGAAGTGGTCTGTGAACTGATGATGATGGTGATGATGATGATATGATGATGAGGTGATTGTATGCAAACCTCAGCACACAGAAGTGGTTTGTGAACTGATGATGATGATGATGATGATGATGATGAGGTGATTGTATGCAAACCTCAGCACGCAGAAGTAGTTTGTGAACTGATGATGATGGTGATGGTGCTGCTGCTGCTGCTGATGATGGTGGTGGTGGTGATGGTGCTGTTGCTGCTGCTGCTGATGACGGCAATGGTAATGATGATGATGATGACGACAGTGGTGGTTGTGGTGTGGTGGTGCTGCTGCTTCTGCTGCTGCTGATGATAATGATAATGATGCTGATAACAATGATGATGATGGGTAATAATGGTGGTGGAGGGGGTGCTGCTGATGGTGACGATGATGGTGATGATGATGGTGAAGATGATGCCTTGTTGTGTCTGCAGGTGGAGATCAACACGGACTACATCCCACGTGGCTTGGAGGCCATATACACCCGGGAGAAGGCGGGACATCCCCTCGAGTCGCTTGTCCCACACGGCAAAAACCCAGAGCAGTTCATGGATGGTCTGGCCACCAAGTTCAAGAGTGTGAGTGATGTGTGCATGTTTCTGGGATGTGTGTGCATGTTTATGTGATGTATGTGTGTGAGTGTGATGTATGTGTGTGTGTGTGTGTGTGTGTGTGTGCGTATGTGTTTATGTGTGTGTGTGTGATGTGTGAGAGTGATATGTGTGCGTGTGTATTATGTTGACACGTCATGTGTGTTTGTGTAAGCATGCATGCGCATGCATGCATACATGCAAGTGTGTGTGCTTGCGTACATGCGTGTGTGTGTGTGTGGTACACATATATGCACAGGTGCATGTGTGTGCATATATTATATGCTTCGACATGTGTTGTAAAGTTAATCTAGCCATAACTAGTCTCAATGGACAGTTCGAACCGAAGCTGACAAAATAATGTACCGTCAAGCAAAGAGGTGTGTTTCAATCTCCCTTTCGTAAACAGAAACTTTCAAGTACTTACCTCCTGTTGCAGCTGGTCTACAAGCTGTATGAGGAAGGCAACGTGAGCAACAACTAACCTCATCTCCGCAACGCTGACAATCACCCCAGCTCCTTGACAGCAAGCCATCGCACGACACACAGCTGTTGGTTTGAGGAAACTCGGCTTTGGGGACTCTCGTAACAGCAGGAGCTGAGCAAGTCCTGATTCCTTCCCAGCTCATCGGCACCCTCTTGAAGCATCACTTGAAACTTGGCTTGCATCTGCTAAGAATTCACTCGGTGTGATGTTTCGGTGATGCTGACCGTCGGCAGACTGTTGATGGTCTGCAGTTCCGTTGCAGACTGTTGAAACAGATACGGCGGAACATCGGCAGACTGTTGGTGATCTGCAGTTCTGTTGCAGACTGTTGAAACAGATACAGCGAAACATCAGCAAACTGTTGGTGATCTGCAGTTCTGTTGCAGACTGTTGAAACAGATACAGCAGAACACTGGCAAACTGTTGGTGATCTACAGTTGTGTTGCAGACTGTTGAAACAGATACAGCGGAACATCGGCAAACTGTTCGTGATCTGCAGTTCCGTTGCAGACTGTTGAAGACGGCTACAGCCTGAGCTGAAAGTGTGTTCAGTGCAAGTCTCGTTTGTGGATGTGACAAGTTTGTTCAGTGGGACTGTGAGCGTCATTCGCATTGCTTCGCGTAAACAGCGTCGCTTGTTTGAGACAAGCACCGTCGATCCAGTTACATTGCTCGGCTCTTGTCACGGTGGATCAGAATCAATTGGATCAGTTTGCTTCTGGAATATTTTGCCCGTGATAAAAGGCTGATTTACCTGTGGACATTAAAGAGGAAAGTGACCTAGAGACAGACAATTTGTTGCACTTCATCTCATTCATGGTTGAGGATTCAGTGAAGCTCTACCTCAGATTTGCATGACTCCATGTGGAACCGGACACCCGAACTGTGTGATGTGGGGAGAATGTTGTCATCATCACGGACGCAAGTGTTCCTCCATTTGTCTCTGCCAAATGCCGTTTACTTCAGCATTTTAACTGTGATGGCGATGAAATCCTTCAGTGGCTCAAGTCCTTGAATGGCAGAAATGGATGCTGATAGTCTTTTTGACAGGAAAAAAACAAACAAACAAAAATGTCTATGAGCGGTCAGAACAAACCCTGGAAAAATAGCAGGTTCACAATCTCTGCGAAAACACTCTTGAACTGTGGAACCCAGACGTGAAAGAGAGTTGTGAATTTTTGCAAAGAAAAACCTTCATAAGCCGTGTTCAAACTTGTCAGAAAGTTGACCGTGGCTGCCTGCTGTATTCTTGGAAGAGCAAGAAGACATCCACCGAGGAAATCAACGCTGCACCCTCTGACAGCTTCTGTAAGCAGCAACGTTGTTATTATTACTGCGTGAGTGCAGCAGTGTGGAGACTTCTTGTAAAAAAATTTGTTGTGGATACTCAAAAAAAAGAGAAAAGCTTCCCTAAGCGATGGAAGTGTTATCGACGGTGCTTACTGAGTGGTTGGACGTAACTGAAGGTGGGCAGAGTTCACGCCTACAGCGGAGTCGAATTGTGCATTGACACGGCAGGGTTGTTTCCGTGGCCATGTCATGTGACCGATGACCTGATGACAGGCTCAGCGGGTCAAACTGCTGACGGACCTTCTTTGCGGGCAGGCTTTGGAACAGGTTGGGCATCAACGCGCCCAAACACTCTTCCTTCCATTTTGAGACACAGCCACAATCATCCTTTTGATTGTGCTACTGCTATCCTTTGTGTGTTGTTTCTGTGTCATCGGCCATGAGGCCTTTCTCATTTTGACCTGAATCCAACTGCATGGAAGGTTTAAAAGGCTTATTTAGCATGACAACATGAATCATGTTAAATAAGCCTTTTTAAAATTTATTTTTTACCTTTCACGTGTTTGGATTTTGTTTTAGAACGCTAGCAGTCATCCTTGTTTCAATGGGGTTTTTTCCGTTTTTTTGTCTCTTTTTTCTTCTTCTCCATTTTGACTGTGTATGGATTGAGTAACTGTCATCGTGTGATTCTATCTGAGGTGACCCTGTGCAGCTGACTGGACATAAAACTCAAAGACTAAGTAATGTATCAAAAAGAGGAAACGGGATCTTTAACTTACACAATCATCTTAGTGCATGCTGTACACACAAATCACAATCAGAATATTTATTGTCCCAGTACAAGTTTACAAGGAAATTTGTCTTATGGTGTGCAGTAAGAAATAGAATAAACAACAGACTAAAATTTTAAGAGGGAATCAAAAACTAAAAGCACAGCAACCACGCACAACGTATTATCACAGCATTGAAGAGTAAATGTTTACACAAGCGTCTGTGATGAAACAGTGATAGTTGTGTTTTCTCTCTCTCTCCTCTCCCTCTCACACACACACACATGCATGCACACACATACACATGCATGCATGCATGAACATGTATGCGCGCGCACACACACACACACACACACACACACACACACACACATACACACACACACACAAACAAACACAAACAACACAACACACACACACACACAACACAACACACACACACACACACACACACACACACACACACACACACACACACACACACACACACAACACACAACACACACCACACACACACACACACACACACACACACACACACACACAACACACAAACACACACACACAACACACACACACACACACACACAGGTAAGACAGATTCTGTCAAATCTACAGAAGTGTTGTTTCAAAGCAGCTGAGAAAATGGTCCTTCACAATGTTATGTCCAGGAGGCAAGCTGTGACCACAGTCCAGCTTGTTAGCTGACCAGTCATAAACATGAAACAGCCAAGCAATGCTTTTGAATTTTTTGCTTAACTTTCTTCTCTCTCCATCTCGCCATTTGGATCGGATTGAAATTACTTGGCTCTGATACGACCCTATGTGGTGGGCTGGGCTCAAAGCATCAATTAACTAACGAACTATTGAAATTACTCTTGTTTCTGGCATGAACATGTTTCAGATGTGATTTAAACCGTTCTGGTGTATTTTGACTATATTGAAATTTGTCATTTTTTGACATGCCTGTGCATGGACTCTAGATTCAGGCATCAGACTGGAACAAATTCGGAGTCATTAACAGATTTGTCATTGTGATGACTTGATGATATTATTTATATATGTGATGACTGCAAACAGTTGAGGAATATTTGTTCTTTGCTTGTTTGACTGTTTAGCCCTATTTGTGCGAGTTCTTTTGTCAGATTGTGTTTGTTTGTGTGGGTGAAATTTGTAATAATCCTGAAACAATGTTGACTTGCATTCAGCAAAAAGATCAAAATGCACAGACAAGTTTGCCTCTTGTTATAAAAATAATAATTTGTTCTTAACCTTTTCTGTGTTATGACCTTGTTGTCGATCTGGTTTGTTTCTGTTTTGGCCTTCACGCTGTTGGGATGTGGCCATTCCATCAGATGTTTTGCTGGGATATGGCCATTCCATAAGATGTTTTGCTGGGATGTGGCCATTCCATCAGATGTTTAGCTGGGATGTGGCCATTCCATCAGATGTTTAGCTGAGATGTGGCCATTCCATTAGACGTTTTGCTGGGATGTGGCCATTCCATCAGATGTTTAGCTGGGATGTGGCCATTCCATCAGATGTTTGGCTGGGATGTGGCCATTCCATCAGACGTTTTGCTGGGATGTGGCCATTCCATAAGATGTTTTGCTGGAATGTGGCCATTCCATAAGACATTTTGCTGGAATGTGGCCATTCCATCAGACGTTTTGCTGGGATGTGGCCATGCCATAAGATGTGCATGCTTGTGTTTAATAATAATAATACAGCCTGCGAAACAATCTGGGCAGTATTATTGTACCAGCTGGAGATTTGTATGGCTATTTTGATTTATCTGATATAATTTTCAGTTGATTTGTGCTTGTTTATAGCGCTGCTTTCCTGTAGCAGACTCTCTGACCCCGAGCGGGGAAATGCCACTTACCAGGAAATTAGATGTGTGGCATCATTTCTACTTAGAGACATGCCTTTTGTGAATGACAAAAAATCCTGATTTAAATTGATGCTCTCTTTTCTTCAAAGCAACGTGTTTGCTGGTTGTTAAAAAAAGGAAAAAAGAATGGAATGAAATCATTGAAAAACCTAAGAAATTATGCTAGTGTGTGTTGTTGTTTATTTTTGAATGTGCATGATATTTAAACTTAAATAAAAAATAATAATAAAAAAAGCAGATAAAAATGACTGAATTTTGCATTGACACTGACACGGTCATATGTCTGTATATTTATGTGTGTGATACATTGACTTGATATCTGAACGCTTTATGTAATGTTAACAATTTATGAGATGTTATTTATTGATTGTACAACCTTCCCAGGGTGAAAATTTGCAATACTGGTCATCAGCAGCCTGACTTTTGTCTTCTTCCACTATTGTGTGATAAAAGGAGGAAGAACTTTTAAACCATTGTGGACTCATGTATATATATACATATATGTTGGTCTCATGAATTTTGTGTCATTTTATCAGTCATTTCAGTAGAAACAAACCTGTGTACTTGTGAAACTTTTTTGATGATGATTTTTTTAATATACAATTTTGAAAATTCTGTATCTGCTTAGAAATGGGTGATACTGGAGTAGCTGAATGGGTTTATGTTGCTGTACTCATGCATAGAGTGGTCCTGTTTGTAATTTAACATGGGGATTTGGAACTTTTCTTTATTTTTATTTTTTATTTCTTTGTGCTATTGACAGAAATTATACTCAATTTGTGCTGTAATTCTCACATATGAAATGCACAAATTTGATACCTAATCATTCCATTAACAATATAACTGACCCTGAACGTTGCACAGTATTACTGTAATCCTGTCCTTTCGTAACTTCACAGAGGCTGTATGTTTACAAAACCTTTAAATGAATTTTTATTTTTTTTACAGTTTTTATTTTGCCTTTGGCTTTGTTTAAAAGATTTTTATTTATTTTTTACTTAAAATTTAAACATTATCAGATTTTGGGTGATATTTTAAACACATGGATTTTGTTCTTGTTCTTACTAAGTCTTGTGATAATACCCTTCCTTCCTCTTACCCTTAGACCACGTAGAAACTGTCAATGAAAGTTCTTGTTCAATAAAATTGTCAGATCTTCACAGGCGTTTGATTGTAAGTTATGGGATCTCTCTTTCTCTCTCTCTGTGTGTGTGTATATATATATATATATATATTATATATATATATATATATATATATATATATATATATATATATATATATATATATATATGTGTGTGTGTGTGTGTGTGGTGTGTTATAGATGTGATGTAGTGTGATGTGTGTAACACCACACTACAACGTATCGTCACACACACAGACAGCAGAACACGACACAGCATACACAAGGAAAAACTCAAGTGACACATACTGATTCTAATTACGCATAATATGTGTGTGTGATCACATGTGCATGTACATGTGTACCTGTGTATGCACATGCATGCGCTTGACCTTGATCAAATACACAAGGGAGTTAATTAGCGCTTGAAATACGTAACACAAGTACAACAACAAAGACCTGTGTCGCCTACGGTAGCTCTCACCGGGCATGCGTGTAAATACAAGGTACATAAACTCCTCCAGAGGTACATACTCGAAAGAGGCTGTTGTGCTTGCGTTACGTGTTTCGCGCGCTAATTAACTCCCTTGTGTGTTGATTCTGCACGTGCGCTCTGGGCCTCGTTCTGTTTCAGATTCTTGATTAAATACATTGACATACATCACATCACCACACACACACACACACACACACACACACACACACACACGTGAACAGAAAGAACTGACGCAGATACACGTGGCTATGTCGACTCTTTTTTTTTGTGGAAAGAGATTCAGTTGCGGCATTTTTTGGAATGCGGCCAATAAAATTGATCAGTCTTAATTCTTATTCGCAAAATAACAAAACAAAACAAGGCGCACGCACGCACGCACGCACACACACACACACACACACACACACACACACACCTAAAACGTTTTCAACACTCGTGCGTGCGTGTGTGTTTCTGATTGCGAGAGACAGTGCTCCGGTTTGTGAATATGCGTATGTACGCGTGCGTGCGTGCGTGCGTATGCGCATGTGTATGTGTAGGTTAGTTGCGAACTCGGCAGTAACAAACACAAAAAGACACGGAGAGAAAAGGCCGCTGATTGGAAACGCTCACCGTAACCACAGTGAGTCGCAATGTTTGATTGGTGCGTTCGATTTGAACTCGATGACTGAAAAACATGACTGTGTGATCACAGTTCAGAGTTTTCAGGTACCCGCCTTTTCAGCTGCAGATTTCACAGAGCGCGGGCGTGTGGGCGGTTTGGGCAGTTTTATTTTTGAGACATCCCAGTTCAGTTACTTATGGTCGGTGCGGCCCGGCAGATCAGAAGTTTTAGCTGAAGTTTAAGGTTTAAGGCTACCTCCTTTGCACGAGGTCCCACCTTCAGACTTCCATACTGTTGCCCGCCCCTCCCCCCACCCGCAGGACACCAGAGGCCGGGAATTGCATGCAGATGATCTATCATCAGTATCGTCAACAAGATGACGGTGGATGATCAACAGAAGAAGAGAAGAAGAAGAGGAAGAAACGACCGACACTTCTGAGAACGTTTGTCATCGGAATCGCGGCAGTGGCGACATTTAATTCTGGTGAGTATTGTTTCCTTTCTTCTTATTCTCTCTGTCTCTCTCTCCCCCCTCTCTGTCTCTGTCTCAGTGTCTCTGTCTCTCTCTCTGTCTCTCTCTCTCTCCCCTACCCCCCTCTCTCTCTTTCTCTCATACATTCCGTCAGTTTGTCTCTCACTCTGTCTCCCTCTCTTCCTCTCGCTCACTCTCTCTGTGTCTGACTCACCCTGTCTGTCTTTCTCTTTCTTACTCACTGTCTTTCTCTCTCACTCTATCTGTGTCTGTCTGTCTCTCACTCTCTCTTTCTCACTCACTCTTTCGCTCTCTCCCTCACACTCTTACCAGTCGCGCTTGCCCGGGGTTTCAATATGGAGTAAGACACAAGCAGTCAATTTCCCCTGTTCCAGCCAGTAAAATAAACGGGGGCCTGTTTTGTCTTTTTGTCTTTCATATTCTCTTAAGTCTCCTGTTTTGATTCTTTTGCCTCCCCCCTCCCACTCCCCCATTCTTTCACCCCACTCACCCACACGAAAACCCCAAACCAAACATCAAAGCATAGACCAAATTATGAACATTTGTTGCGCTAAGATTAGTAAGAAGGAGAAGAAAGATAGGCATTTGATTCTTTACACCTTGTCAACTGCTGAAGTCACATCAGGGTGTGCGTGCGTGCACACACACACACACACGCGCACCTCTTGTCAAGATACACAAACACTACACATGCTCACATAGTTTTCAAACACATACATAGCGCACATGTGCACAACACACAAACACACACACACACACACACACACACACACACACACCACACACACATGAACACATACATGAACACATACACAAATGCTCACACAATTTTGCGAACACATACATAGACACACATGTGCACACACACACACACACACACAACATATCACACACTACAAACATATATATATATATATATATATATATATATACACACGCACACACACGCACAAACACATCAGAGATACTGAAACACACACACCACAACCACAACCACACCACACCACACCACACCACACACACCACACCACACCACACCACCCACACACACACCACACACACACACACACACACACACACACACAAAATCCACACACACACACACACACACACACATATTCACACCACACATCACACACCACACACACACACACACACACACACACACACACACACATTCACACACACACACACATTCACACACACACCACACCACACACACCACACCACACCACTCACACCACCACACCGCACACACACACACACACACACACAGGACCATCTGTGGATATTACTGATTTTTCTTATCAGGGATAGGTTTTGGGGCATACGGTCATCATTGTTGATCAGTTTTGTTTGTGTGTTTTTAAATGTGTTATTCCCCCTCAAAACATTTTCAACTGACACAAACTCAAACGACAATGAGTCGCACTGTTTGATTGGTTCGCGGTTCCATTTGAACTCGATGACTGAAAAACACTGACTGTTTGATCACAGTTCAGATTTTCCGGGTACCCGCCTTTTCCTGCTTCACATTTTCGCAGAGCGCGAACATGCGGGCGGTTTGGTCGGTTTGGGCCGTTGCCCGTTTGCGGTTCACTTACGGTCGGCGCCAGCTCAAGTTGCCTGAGTGGACAAGACACACCCCAGAAGGCTGAAGCAAAGCGGTACTTTTTTCTTGAGAGCCACTTACGGCTACTTCATTCAGGTGAGTGCTGTTGTTTTTCTTTTCTTAACTCTCTCTCTCTCTCTCTTACGTTTACACACGCATGCACACACACACACACACGCATGTGCACACTCATACACATGTGCGCGCGTACACACACACACACACATGTGCACACTCACACACAGGCACAGGCACACACACACACACACACACACACACACACACACACACACACACACACACACACACACACACATGCACACACACACACACACACACACACACACACACACACACACACATGTGCACACTCACACACAGGCACACACGTGCTCACTCACACACAGGTCCAGACACAACACACACACACATATTTTTACACACGACACCACACCACACAAATAGGCTAAACAACACATCAAACACACACACACACACACACAACATACAAATACCATCCCCACCCCCAACCCCCATGCCACAAACGCGCATCATGGTGAAACATTTTGACAGCTACAACTGACTTCCATGAACAAATATAATTGCGACAGGTTTTCACAGTGACACACTTTTTAACTAGCTTTGTCTCAGTGACAAAAGTTGTCTTTTTAATCCATATCAGTGACGGTGTTTTGATTTTATAGTGTGCTTGAGTTTGCTTTTTGATTGTCCTGGAAAATCTCGTGCACACACATCTACACACACACACAACACACACAACACCCCACAACACACCACACACACACACACACACACACACACACACACACACACACACACACACACACACACACACACACACATCACACACCACACACACACACAACACACACACAACAACACACATACACACACACACACACATACACACACACACACACACACACACACACACACACACACACACACACACACACACACACACACCACACCACATACACACACACACACACACACACACACACACAATCTTTATCAGTTCATGATTTGTGAATACTACATTCCAGCAATTGCACAAACCATAATTTGATCAATATACTATGTCGTTCAACTGCTGTTTTGTCTGTTCTGAAGAAGGGGCTTACCCCGGATATATGCACACGTTTTGTATAGTCACATTCAGATTAGTGTTGTTTTTAACAGTTTGTGTTTAGATCTTGTTTTACAATGCTAGCAGTCAAACTTGTTTCAGATTTGAGTCTCTTAGAAAACTTTGTTTTCTTCTTTGTCTTAATGCTTTTGTCAGTACGGTGCAGTACAGTATCGCGACTCTTGCTTACTGCCATTTTGAGGGATCTTTACCGCCTTATCTTTCTTCATCTCTCTGCACCTATGAACCGTCTCGCTCTCTCCGATCTTCTAATGAAAAGCTGCTCAAAATTCCAAAGCGAAAACTCAAATCATTCGGACAATGTTCTTTGAGTTTCATGGCACCATCTCTCTGGAACTCTCTGCCGGCCACTCTAAGAAATGTACCAACATAATCCCCGTTCCAATATCACCTAAAAACCTTCTTGTTTACCCAGGCTTTCCAGTAGAATCTAGTACTTTGTCTGAAAAAAAGGTGTCTGTGTGTGGCTGTTGAATGTCGATAGATGCACATGAATAGGGTTGGGGGGGGGGGGAGAGCATGAGAGATGCAGGAAAGAATATTGCTCATTATTTTATTAATTGTTGTACTTGAGTGGACGGGCGGAGACTGGTGTGTGCATGTCACTGTGTGTGTGTGTGTTGTGTGTGTGTGTGTGTGTGTGTGTGTGTGTGCGCGTGTGTGTGTGCGTGTGCACGTGTGTATGTCTGTGTGTGTGTGTGCACACGTGTGTGTGTGTGTGTGTGTGTGTATGTGTGTGTGTGTGTGTGTGTGTGTAAAACATGGTTACTGTTTGATAGGCGATAATGGTAGATTACAATATTTAAGATTCTGTTTGTTTAAAATGTATGTTATTGTGGTTTTTGTCATAAGATGTTAGTACAGCACAGTGAGTTTAACTCTGGTTAGAGAACAGCGTTTTATAAACAAAATTGTGTTATCATTACTGCAAAACCATTTTTTATTTGTCAAAGCTCAGTTGTATTACCGTAACATTCAGACTTGAGTGTGTTTGTGCCAAAGTTAAGACTGAAACTGATTGGGTGTGTGTGATAGGCGTAGGGATCACTCAAACTAGTTGTTAGTGTGGCTGGACAAATAGTTATGAATATCGATGTTAAACTGAAAGTGTGTGTGTGTGCGTGTGTGCGTGCATGCGTGCGTGTACCAGGGTGGGGGATGGGTGGGCAGGTGTGCATGCGTGTGCATGTGTGCGTGCACTAGATTGTGTATGAGTGTTACTGTAGGGATAGAGCAGAGAATAGTGCTATATAAATGCTATGAATAATAATAGTGATGTGGATTGTGATCCGTGGGCATGCGTGGTCTAAAAATTGTGATATGTGTGTGTGTAAATTTTGGTGTACAATAAACATTGGTTGTGCGTGTGCATGTGTCATGTGTGTGTATGTGCATGGCCGTCCTGTTGATGAGAACATTTTTTTGTGAGCATACAAAACGCTTCCGAATTTCATGTTGAAAGTAATATTACGCCTGGTACTGTTGAAACCGACCTGTTTAAATATCTTACCACCAATTGCAAAATCAGTATTTTTACATTATAAGAACATTAATAATAATTTAAAAAAATCATTTTTGAATTTCTTCATTGTTGCCTGATATATCTTCTGTGATTTTAATAAATTGGTTGAAAAGTTGTTTTTAAAGAAGAAAAAGACAAATGAATATATTTGTTAGTTAGCTTTACTTCTGTACCTTTGTGCCCCCTTCCCCATCGCATCGTTTTGTGTGCTCGCAAAGCTGTGCTGGTTGCTGTGGGCCATGCCACCACGGAGGATTCAGGTCTGAAGTAGCAGCTAGAATATGGTGCAGGGTTCAAACCCCCCACGGGAGACTGGCTGCAGGAGACGGAACAAACAGTAAGTCGGTAGCAGTTGGGAATGGATGTGAGGGGACGCAGCTCGGGGGAAGTGGGGGTGGGGTTAAATCAGTGAGTGCTCAGTCGTTCTACCTATTTTGGGTTAGCAAGTCTGTGGGCATTTGCATACTTTTCCCTCTTCCCCCCCTCCCCCCAGGAAGACTTAGAGCAGGTAGGACCAAACAGGGAGGGATGGAGGCTGGGTTGAGGAGGGGACGGATGGGTTGGGGGGGGATTGGATGGAGAGGTGGGAAGGAGGGGTGGGGATGGGAAGGAGGGGGAAGGGAGGGGGGGGAGGGAGGGAGGGAGGGGGGGAATGGGGGGGGGAGGAGGGGTGGGGAGGGGGGTGGGGAGGGGAGGGGTGGGGGATGGGAGGAGGGGTGGGATGGGAAGGGAGGGGTGGGGAGGGGTGGGGATGGGGAAGGGGGGAGGGGTGGAGGGAAGGGGGGGGGAGGAAGGGAGGGTGGGGATGGGGGATGGGAGATGGGAGGAGGGGGTGGGGGGAGGGTGGGGGGAGGGGTGGGGAGTGGGAGGGAGGGGTGGGGGAGGAGAGGGAGGGGGGGGGGTGGGGTGGGAGGGGGGGTGGGGGAGGGAAGGAGGGGTGGAGGGGAGGGATGGTGGGGTGTGGGAGGGAGGTGGGTGGAAGAGGAGGGGTGGGGGAAGGGAGGGGTGGGGGAGGGGAGGGACTGGGGTGGGGGATGGGGGGAGGGGGGGGGGAGATGGGAAGGGAGGGGTGGGGAAGAGGGTGGGGAGGGAGGGGTGGGGATGGGAAGGAGGGGTGGGGGAAGGGGGGGGGAGGGGAGGGACTGGGGTGGGGGATGGGGAGGGGGGGAGGGAGGGATGGGTGAGGGATTGGAAGACGGGGGTGGGGGAAGGGATGGGAGGGGGAGGGATGGGAGCGGTAAAGGATAGGTGAGGAGGGTTGGGTTGGGAGGGGAGGGTCGGGACTGGTGGGGCTGGGAGAGTAGGGATGGGGGGCATTAACCGGGACTTTATTGTCGGCATTGAGGATGATGATCTGTAGCCATGTCGAAAACCGTGTGGGATTGCCCTGACTGTTCCAAATAGCCCGTCACTGAAACAAGGGAGCTAAGAATTTTGTTGTTGCGTGATTGCCCTTCGGACTGAATGGTGGTTATCTCCCTTACAACGGGATTGCCTTCGTGGGTTGTATGGGAGTTAATACCCTCTCTCAGCGGAACAGGCCTTTAACCAGCTTTGACTTTTTCCCCAGACACACACACATACATACACACACACACATAATTATGCAAAAGATGCACACATACATACACGCACGCACGCACGTACGCACGCACACACACACACACACACACACACACACACACACACACACACACACACACACACACACACACCTAAACAAAACAAAACTTGTGCCACTTTTGCCTGACGTGAAAAAACAACTTATGAATGTCAAGCGTCTATGTAATATCTCATACAGCCTCGTATCTGAAAGACCGTAACAAATGATGTGAGTGAGTGTCACAGTGTGTGTGCGGTGCGCGCGCGCGCGCGTGTGTGTATGTCTCAGTGTTTCTTGGAGACAATATTAATGTGATCCGTGTCTCACTTTGCCTGGCAGTAGGCCGACTATACTGACTTACGGATCACCACCAGTTCAAGTGTACTGTTTTTGCTGACCTTGACATTATTTCAAGGTCGTTGCCGCTGATGGCGCCAGACGGTGGAGCAGAGAAAAACGAAAGCGACCATCATTATCATCAAAAGTGTGAGCCGGTTTGGCCTTGCGGTAAAGCGTTCGGCTGGTTTCATTAATTGTGAGGTACAAAGTCACAAGACAGACCACCACTTTTGAAGAGAAAGGCAGACTGACTATATATACAACTCCGTTGGAAGAGAAAAGCAGAGCCGAAGCAGATTCGAACCAAATACCGCTAGGCCAAACCAGCTCACAGTGTGGACGCAGAAGCCATCCAGGCTTATTAGGGACGGGGAGCCCACTCAGTCGGGTCACTGACATAGTTCAGGAGCTGTGTGGGAGTCGAGGTGGACGTCCTGGCTGTCCGTCCTAACGAGCCTTCTGGTTTCCGTGGACGTAAAGATTTATTGCACCGTGCTTCGGCATTGGTCACAACTTGTCCCTAATATGTCAACTGACATCTGAGGACATAAAGCATCACTTCATCACTCAGTCGGGACGGCTTCCTCGACCATCGCACTGCTCTTGGCGTGAGCCGGTTTGGCCTAGCGGTAAGGCGTTAGGCTGGTAAGCGGAAGGACCTCGGTTCGATACCGCTTCGGCTCTCCTCTCTCTTCAAAAAGGTTGTGGTTTGTGGACACTGTCCTGTAACTTGTCCATCACTTCCTACCGAAACATTAAAATGGCTCTCATCGCTGCCCATCTTAATGCAGAAGTCGAGTCATTCAGGTGGTGACAGTGTAGCGAACGGTATATAATCTCCCTCTTCCCCCACCTCCATACCCCCTTCCCCCCGTCCCTAATAAGCCTTATAGTTTCTGTGGACGTTAAGCACCATGTTTACTTGCTTACTCGGGACGGCTACCTCGACCTTCGCACAGCTCTTGGGCTGTGTGGTGGACGTAAAGCAACACTGAACTGAACAATGTAAGTAAACGTGGTGCTTAACGTCCACGGAAACCATCAGGCTTATCAGGGACAGGATATGGAAAACCCTGGGACTTGGCATATACAATATATATATATATATATGTTATGTAGATCCATGGAAAAACCAGTCGGCACCCAGGTGTTGTGACCTGACAAAACATACTGCGGCGTTTAACCCCTTCACTGCCATGATGTCACTTGAAAAGGACCCATAAAAGTGCGAAATTGGAAACACTTAAGCCTTTTTGCCTTCTTTTCCGCACTGGCATAAAGGGATTTTCATCAAAACGCATAGCATTGAAAGTAGATGTAAGTAAGTAAACATGGTGCTTAACGTCCACAGAAACCGTAAGGCTTATTAGGGACGGGGAGAGGGGGGTATGGAGGTGGGGGGAGAGGGAGATTATATACCTATCGCTTCACTGTCACCACCAGAATGATTCCTGCATTAAGAAGGGCAGCGATGAGAGCCATTTTGAAAGTTTCAGTAGGAAGTGTTGGACAAAGTCACAGGACAGTGTCTACAAACCACCACCTTTTCAGTTGAAGAGAAAGGAGAGCCGAAGCGGTATCGAACGTAGGTCCTTCCGCTTACCAGCCTACCGCCTTACCGCTAGGCCAAACCGGCTTACGAAAGTAGATGTAGGGAGGTAGTGTTGCTTAATAATGTCCTCAGATGTCAGTTGACATATTAGGGACAAGCTGAGACCAATGCCGAAGCATGGTTCAATATAGCTTTACGCCCACGGAAGCCAGAAGGCTCGTTAGGACGGACAGCCCAGGACGGCCACCTCGACTCTCACACAGCTCCTGAACTGTCTGAAGTAGATGTGAGTAAGTAAACATGGTGCTTAACGTCCACAGAAACCATAAGGCTTATTAGGGACGGGGAGAAGGGGGGAAGGGTATGGAGGTGGAGGGAAGAGGGAGAATAATTATACCTATCGCTACACTGTCACCATCAGAATGATTCCTGCATTAAGATGGGCAGCGATGAGAGCCATTTTAATGTTTCAGTAGGAAGTGATGGACAAAGTAGCAGGACAGTGTCCACAAACCACAACCTTTCTGAAGAGAAAGGAGAGCCGAAGCGGCATCGAACCGAGGTCCTTCCGCTTACCAGCCTATCGCCTTACCGCTAGGCCAAACCGGCTCACAAAGTAGATGTGATGATGATGAAGTGATGCTTTATGCCCTCAGATGTCAGTTGACATATTAGGGACAAGCTGTGACCAATGCCGCCGAAGCACGGTGCAATAAATCTTTACGTCCACGGCAACCAGAAGGCTCGTTAGGACGGACAGCCCAGGACGGCCACCTCGACTCTCACACAGCTCCTGAACTGTCTGAAGTAGATGTAAGTAAGTAAACATGGTGCTTAACGTCCACAGAAACCATAAGGCTTATTAGGGACGGGGAGAAGAGGGGGGAAAGGGTATGGAGGTGGGGGAAGAGGGAGATTATAATTATAGCTATCGCTACACTGTCACCACCAGAATGATTCCTGCATTAAGATGGGCAGCGATGAGAGCCATTTTAATGTTTCAGTAGGAAGTGATGGACAAAGTCACAAGACGGTGTCCACAAACCACAACCTTTCTGAAGAGAGAGGAGAGCCGAAGCGGCATCGAACCGAGGTCCTTTCGCTTACCAACCTATCGCCTTACCGCTAGGCCAAACCGGCTCACAAAGATGTAGGTAGGTAGGTAGGTAGTGTTGCTTAATGTCCTCAGATGCCAGTTGACATATTAGGGACAAGCTGTGACCAATGCCGCCGAAGCACGGTGCAATAAATCTTTACGTCCACGGAAACCAGAAGGCTCGTTAGGACGGACAGCCCAGGACGGCCACCTCGACTCTCACACAGCTCCTGAACCGGTAGGTAGTGTTGCTTAATGTCCTCAGATGTCAGTTGACATATTAGGGACAAGCTGAGACCAATGCCGAAGCATGGTTCAATATAGCTTTACGTCCACGGAAACCAGAAGGCTCGTTAGGACGGACAGCCCAGGACGGCCACCTCGACTCTCACACAGCTCCTGAACTCGGTAGGTAGTGTTGCTTAATGTCCTCAGATGTCAGTTGACATATTAGGACAAGCTGAGACCAATGCCGAAGCATGGTTCAATATAGCTTTACGTCCACGGAAACCAGAAGGCTCGTTAGGACGGACAGCCCCAGGACGGCCACCTCGACTCTCACACAGCTCCTGAACTATGTCCTGAGCCATGTGAAGTGGATGTGTTTACAGGACCGGAAAATATGCTCCGTGTCTGCAGGAGCCGCGGCCCCGCGGCGTCGTCCAGCCCGGAAATTTGACAGGCTGGGGCTGTGAAGTCAGTGAAGGGGTTAAGACCGGCTACGCTCCGGTGCACCCACGCCACCTGCCACCCTGTGCCTGCTCATGCAGTGAGCGAGTGCCGCGTACGCTTTGATGGGCCGCCGCGGCTCGGGCACGGGTCAGTGGGTGCAGCTAGCTTCCAGTGGCTACCCTTGGCTCGGTCCTAATTGCGGCCGTGCCTCTCTGCCTTCCACTTCACTCACCAGCCCCTCACAGTCTCACCGGCGGCAAGCCTTCTTCAGCCGCCGCGGGAACGATACCGGATGGAAGGCTGGGGATGGGTTGGTTAAGCAACGTACACACACACACACACACACACAAGCACAGACACACACGTACACAAGCACGCACGCACACACACACGTACACAAGCACACACACACGTACACAAGCACACACACACACGTACACAAGCACACACACACACGTACACAAGCACACACACACACACACAACACACACACACACACAAACACACACACACACAGACACAAGCACACACACACACACACACACACTACACACACACACACACGCAGGCGCGCTGCACCACACCACACACACACACACACACACACACACACACACACACATTCTCTCTGTTTCACTGACACACGCACACACACACGCACACACACTGACACACACGCGCGCACACTGACACACACAACACACACACACACACTCTCTCTCTCTCTCTCTCTCTCTCTCTCTCACACACACACACACACACACACACACAACTTGAAACAGTATGTGGCGGCCGCGCACGTGCTATTCGGTGGTTACAGTTTATTGAATAGATCAGTTTTTCAGATGTGCCATACGGTCGGGCTAAAAACTGAGGTGTGTGTGACATTCAGTGTGTGTGTGTGTGTAAGAGTGGGTGTGTAGGTGTATGTGCGTGTGCGTTTTGTGGTGTGTGTGCGTGCGTTGGGTTTGTGTCAGTGTGTGCCGCGTTGGGTACGCATGCTTCAGTCTTGTGTGTATGCTAGTGTGCATGTCGGGTGCGGCGTGAGCGGCGTGGGTGTTGTGTACGCGTGTTGTTGTCTTGTCAGTCTGTGTGTTCGGTGCCGGCCTGTGCGCGTCAGTGCGTGCGTGCGTGCTTGTTGTTGCCCGGCAATGCTTGGTTTGTTGGTTGCAGGATTCTGTAAATCACAGCATCAGCGGTGTTTCCGGGAATACTTAAAAACGGAAACTGACAGGCTCTGCTCGGAGCTATCTTTCCCCAATCCGTGCTCGTGATGATCTGAAATTAATGGCTGTCTCAGACGCCTTAACTCCCTTGATACCCCCCCCCCCCCCCCCTCCCCAACTCCCCTCCCCCCTCCTTATCACCCGAAGGGGGCACAGGCATCTACAGTCTGTGCACATCATTAGCGGTGCGATGCGCGAACCGCTCTTTTCTTAGTCGCTGCCGGCAAAAGTGGTACATTCGGTGATCAAGGCTGCCAGTGTGAGCCGGTTTTCCCTAGCGTGGTGGTAAAAGCGTTCATACACGAGCAGTTCAGGCCAGAGCTCAGGAGCTGTGTGAAAGTCGAGGTGGCCGTCCTGGGCTCCCCGTCCCTAATATTTCGTTAATTGCTATATGAGTGGACGAGCGGAGACTGGTGTGCGGCGCATGTCATTATGTGTGTGTGTGTGTGTGTGTGTGTGTGTGTGTGTGTGTGTGTGTGTGTGTGTGTGTGTGTGTGTGTGTCTAATGTTCGATAGGCGATAATGGTAAGTTAAGCTACAATAATTAAGGTTCTGTTTGCTGAAATGTATGCTAATGTAGTTTTTGTGATAAGACTGTGTTTGTACAGCGCAGCGACTGAGTTTAACTCTGGTTAAAGAATAGCGCTTTATAAGAATTATTTGTTATTATTTATTATTTAATAGTCCTTATGGTCTCTGCGGACGTAAAGCAACCTTGAACTTGGGCAGTACCGGGAGGAGGACCGAACGAACATCGTGCGGTCGGATCCATCCGTCTGTAACTTGTACTGGCTGCTGCACGATACAACTCTATGTATACACTGTCGCTGTGACTTTGTTCCCCACTACTACTGAAAGAGCAAGTTGCAGAGTAACACAATTTGCTTTGCACTGGCTGGCTCCCCACCACCTTACTATCCGTTGTTCCGGTGGTGGCGGTCTTGCTTGCTTTTGCGGTATCGGTGCGCTTGGGACGAGCTGTTCACTGGTACCCGATTTCCCCAGTAAACATGGTGCCTAACGTCCACAGAAACCCTACGGCTTATTAGGGACGGGGAGAAAGGGGGTATGGGGGTGGGCCAGGAAGAGGGAGATTATACCTTTCGTTACACTGTCACCGCCTGAATGACTCCTGCATTAAGATGGGCAGCGATGAGAGCCATTTTAATGTTTCATTAAATGCGAGGGACAAAGTCACAAGTATCCACAGACCACAACTTTCGAAGAAAAAGGAGAGCCGAAGCGGATTCGAACCGAGGTCCCTCTGCCAAACCAGCTCAGCGGATTCCACCCCCCCCCCCCCCCCCCCCCCCCCCCCCCCGCACCCCCCCCCCTCCATCCCTGTTAAACCGTAAGAGGTTTCTGTGGACGTTTAGCATCACAGGTAAGTCAGCCACACCATACAACCGAAACTGACGGGGTAAAACTGACAAGGTGAAGGCCAACGTCCCTACTCGAGAATTACCGTCCTCCGGGGGTCGCTGGTTGGCTGGCGGCTGCGGGTCGTCCGTTTGGAATATAGCATGCTGTATTTGAAACGGACGATCTGAAACCGATGTTCTGGGCAGCTTCACCACACACATTTGACTTTCAGAGCTCGGGGGCTGTGTGAGAGTCGAGGTGGCCGTCCTGGGCTCCCCGTCCCTAGTAGTCCGTACGGTCTCCGTGGACGGAAAGCAACACCGGAAGAAGAAACATTCGACCACTGTGGACGGAAAGCAACACTGGAAGAAGAAACATTCGACCACTGTGGACGGAAAGCAACACTGGAAGAAGAAACATTTGACCACTGTGGACGGAAAGCAACACTGGAAGAAGAGACATTCGACCACTGTGGACGGAAAGCAACACCGGAAGAAGAGACATTCGACCACTGTGGACGGAAAGCAACACCGGAAGAAGAAACATTCGACCACTGTGGACGGAAAGCAACACTGGAAGAAGAAACATTCGACCACTGTGGACGGAAAGCAACACCGGAAGAAGAAACATTTGACCACTGTGGACGGAAAGCAACACTGGAAGAAGAAACATTTGACCATTGCCGTTGCCCTGGACAGTTAGTGCACCTCGGACACTTAAGGCTGAAGGTGGACAGTTGGCACTGACCTCTCTTCTTTGTGCTTAGCAGTAGCAGTAATTGTTTTTAATTTAAAAAGTGTAGCCGTACTGGTAGTTTTTTTTTTTTTTTTTTTTTTAATGAACAGATAGTGGGACGAGATCTTGGACATTTGACGGAGATAAAACAGATAGTGGGACGAGATCTTGGACACTTGACGGAGCTAAAACAGATAGTGGGACGAGATCTTGGACACTTGATGGGGATAAAACAGATAGTGGGACGAGATCTTGGACACTTGACGGAGACAAAACAGATAGTGGGACGAGATCTTGGACACTTGACGGAGCTAAAACAGATAGTGGGACGAGATCTTGGACACTTGACGGGGCTAAAACAGATAGTGGGACGAGATCCTGGACACTTGACGGAGCTAAAACAGATAGTGGGACGAGATCCTGGACACTTGACGGGCTAAAACAGATAGTGGGACGAGATCCTGGACACTTGACGGAGCTAAAACAGATAATGGGACGAGATCTTGACACTTGACGAGCTAAAACAGATAGTGGGACGAGATCCTGGACACTTGACGGATCTAAAACAGATAGTGGGATAGTGAAGTCCTGGACACTTGACGGAGCTAAAACAGATAGTGGGACGAGATCCTGGACACTTGACGGAGCTAAAACAGATAATGGGACGAGATCTTGACACTTGACGAGCTAAAACAGATAGTGGGACGAGATCCTGGACACTTGACGGAGCTAAAACAGATAGTGGGACGAGATCCTGGACACTTGACGGAGCTAAAACAGATAGTGGGACGAGATCCTGGACACTTGACGGAGCTAAAACAGATAGTGGGACGAGATCCTGGACACTTGACGGAGCTAAAACAGATAGTGGGACGAGATCCTGGACACTTGACGGAGCTAAAACAGATAGTGGGACGAGATCCTGGACACTTGACGAGCTAAAACAGATAATGGGACGAGATCCTGGACACTTGACGGATCTAAAACAGATAGTGGGATAGTGAAGTCCTGGACACTTGACGGAGCTAAAACAGATAGTGGGACGAGATCCTGGACACTTGACGGAGCTAAAACAGATAGTGGGACGAGATCCTGGACACTTGACGGGGCTAAAACAGATAGTGGGACGAGATCCTGGACATTTGACGGAGCTAAAACAGATAGTGGGACGAGATCCTGGACACTTGACGGAGGTAGAACAGATAGTGGGATAGCGAAATCCTGGAAACTTGACGGAGATAGAACAGAGAGTGGGACGAGGCCTTGAGCACTTGATGGAGATGGAACAGACAGTGTGACGAGGCCCTGGCCACTTGACGGAGATAGAACAGATAGTGGGCCAACAGACCGCTCATGCTAACTGCCTTTATCTGGCTCGTGAAGAACCATTGCTAGGCAGTGAGCCAGTTTGGCCTAGCGGTAAGGCGTTTGGCTGGTAAGCGGAAGGACCTCGGTTCGATACCGCTTCGGCTCTCCTTTCTCTTCAAAAAGGTTGTGGTTTGTGTGTGTGTGACTTTGTCCATCACTTCCTACTAAACATTAAAATGGCTCTCATCGCTGCCCATCTTAATGCAGAGCGATAGGTATATAATCCCCCCCCCCCCCCCCCACCTCCATACCCCCTTCCCCCTTCTCCCCGTCCCTAATAAACCTTATGGTTTCTGTGAACGTTAAGCACCGTGTTTTACTTACTTACTTACATTGCTAGGCAGGGAGAAACGGCCGCGGATGTGGAGGATGTCTTCGACGGGCATGCTGCGGGAAGTCCAAGCTCTACCATGAGCTCGACGACGGGTAAGTGAGTAAACACGGTGCTTAACGTCCACGGAAACCGTAAGGCTTACTAGGGACGGGGACGTGGGGGGAGGGGCGGTGGGGGAGGTATGGAGGGGGGGGGGGGGGGGGAAGGAGAGAGATATACCTATCGCTACACTGTCACCACCAGAATGACTCCTGCATTACGGTGGGCAGCGACGAGAGCCATTTTAATGTTTCAGTAGGAAGTGATGGACAAAGTCACAAAACAGTGTCCACAAACCACCACCTGTACGAAGAGAAAGGAGAGCCGAAGCGGTACCGAACAGAGGTCATTCCGCTTACCAGCCTAACGCCTTACCGCTAGGCCAAACCGGCTCAATCGACGACGGGGTGGAGGAAAAGATTGTTGGAGTCTTGTTGGGGGGGGGGGGGGGGGGGGGGGGGGGGGGGGGGGGGTCAGTTCGACTTGGGTCAGTCCCTGCGGATTCGGGTGGCCGTCTCGTCTGTGATCCATCACTGGTTCCTCCTTAACTATAGGGTTCTTCTTGCGGCAGGCGTTATCATTAAATGTTTGCTAGTATTATTATTATTATCAGCTTGTAGATCGTGAGCGCGCGCGCACACACACCGCAGACACGCTGGATTGAAACCGCGCGCGCGCGCGCGCATACAACACACACGCACTCACACATGGCCAACACACACACCACTCACACAATTCACCACTCACAGCACTCACTCACACACACATACACTCGCACGCACGCACGCACGCACGCACGCACACACACACACACACACACACACACACACACACACACACACTCGGGATCTCTCTCCTTCACGGCTCCCTCTGTATATCTACAGCATGTCTTCTTCATCATCACCAGTCAGTTCCTATGAGTCATCATGATCCTGAGTCATCATCATCAGCACCTCCTCCTTTTCCACTTCTTCCTCCCCTTCAGTTTTATCGGTCTTTACCCGTCCTTCATGGGGAGGGGGTGGGGGTTGGATCCCGTGCAATTGACTGGATTTGGACTGGCGGTGAGCTCCTTCACATACAGTTGGAAAACAACAACAAAAACCGCAAATGTATGGCGGACGAACAATTTCACCAAGCTAACAATAAATGAGACCCCAAAACAACAAACAAAAACCGCAAATGTATGGCGGACGAACAATTTCACCAAGCTAACAATAAATGAGACCTCCCCAAAACAACAAACAAAAACCGCAAATGTATGGCGGACGAACAATTTCACCAAGCTAACAATAAATGAGACCTCCCAAAACAACAAACAAAACCGCAAATGTATGGCGGACGAACAATTTCACCAAGCTAACAATAAATGAGACCTCCCCAAAACAACAAACAAAAACCGCAAATGTATGGCGGACGAACAATTTCACCAAGCTAACAATAAATGAGACCTCCCCAAAACAACAAACAAAAACCGCAAATGTATGGCGGACGAACAATTTCACCAAGCTAACAATAAATGAGACCTCCCAAAACAACAAAAAAAACCGCAAATGTATGGCGGACGAACAATTTCACCAAGCTAACAATAAATGAGACCTCCCCAAAACAACAAACAAAAAACCGCAAATGTATGGCGGACGAACAGTTTCACCAAGCTAACAATAAATGAGACCTTCCCAAAACAAACAAACAAAACAAAACAAACACAGACACACGAACCAACAAGAAGAGGAAACAAAGAAAAAGACAAAAACCAAACAAAAAAACCCCCGTAAAAGTACAGTCACTAGGAAACAGTCAAAACAAATCGTAGTCAAACAAAAACGCACCTCGTCTCCTCCTCCTCCTCCTCCTCTTCTTCTTTTTGTTGTTGTTCTTCTTCTTCCTCTTGTTATCAAAGCATTTGTAGCGCGTCGTTAAGTCCCTCGTCAAGTCGCGCGAACAAGCGAGTTTTTTGACGGCGTTTCACCTCAGCGCGGCCCCAGCCAGCGATGGCTACACCTATCTCTTCGCTCGTTACAGCCTCTCTTTCACGCCGATGCCAGACATTTATTTCCTCTCTCTTATCGACACAGCTGCTAAGCTCGGTTGAAGTGTTGCTTTACGTCCACAGAAACCGTAGTTTTTTTGTTTAGGGACGGGGGGAGCCCAGGACGGCCACCTCGACTTTCACACAGCTCCTGAGCTCTGACAGCTGCTAATTAAGTTGATGATGTGTGAAGCTTAAAGTCCTCGGATGTCGGGACATGTTAGCAATGTCGGGACTGTGACCACTGCGTGTGCATGGTTCAGTGTTGCTTTACGTCCACAGAAACCATAAGGCGACGGTATTAGGGACGGGAGCCCAGGAGGGCCACCTCGACTGACTTTCACGCAGCTCCTGAGCTCTGTCCTGCTAAGCCAAACTATGGGCGATTAAGGCGGGGTTGTTTAACTCCCTTGACTTTTACCCGGCATCGCTTAAGTCCCTTGGCTGCTTTTACTTCCGGTGCGTACTTTCTTCGCAATGGAAGGCGATGACAGTGAATTTGCGAATTTTACACTGCCAACTTTAAAGGCATTTTTGGAGGCCTGTAGTTATAATGTGTCTGACAATAAGCAATAACTTGTTGCTCGTGCGCATTTCAAACCGCATTTTTTTCTACGAACTCGCGATCTTCTGGTCAGCCAAAAAACGACGCAAAGACACTTTCTTTTCGGTTCGAATCCGCTTCGGCTCTCCTTTCTCTTCAAACAGTTGTGGTCTGTGGACATTGTCTTGTGACTTTGTTCCTCACAAGTAATGAAACATTAGAATGGCTCTCATCGATGCCCGTCTTAATGCTGGAGTCATTCTGGTGGTGGCAATGTAGCGTTAGGTATAGAATCTCCCTCTTCCCCCCCCCCCCCTCCATACGCCCCCTGTCTCAAGACAGTGTCCACAGACCACAACTTCTGAAGAGAAGGAGAGCTGAAGCGGATTCAAGCCGAGGTCCCTCTGCTTACCATCCTAACGCCTTTCCGCTAGGCCAAGCCAGCTCACCCCGAGGCAACTTTTGCCACGGACCTATATATATATATATATATATATATATATATATATATATATATATAGGTCCATGGCTTTTACAACCTAAGCCAATACATAATACATCGTACGGCAGAAGTAATCAAAGGCGGAAAACTACTTAATTCGCAGTAAGCAATGTCACTGGGAGTCTTGGTCGGGACATGCCGCATTTTCTGGCAGGCAAAGAGACGAACCCGTTCCAGCTGTGTACAGTGTCTGAAGCCCCATATCTCTGAAGAGTGCAACAAAAAGGCCATGACTTGAGCGTCAAACAATTTGAAGAAAATAATTCGAGAAGTCCCGAGTCGTCTTAAGGCTCGCAAGATTCAGAGAGAGAGAGAGAGAGAGAGTATGTGTGTGAGAAAGAAAGAGTGGTTGAGAAAGAAAGAGAGAGAGAGAGAGTGAGAGAGAGAGAGAGATATTGTTGGGCATGAACTGATTCAGCATTGTTCCTGCTTACGGACAGCACAGTAGCGGGTAACTAGGCGTCATCAGCTGATACAGCAATCAGTGATAAAAGCATTTATCATCGTCACAGATTCGCTTCCTCTGGCGAGACACGCTGTCAAAGGCAACGGCTAACACTTGTCGTCTTTCTGCTCCCAACCGTTAAATCTCTGTCCAAGACTGCACTGACCCTGTTGACAACTGTCGTATCTGAACAAGGTGACAGTAGTAACTATTGTTCCGTCTCAGCAAAGCTGCACCAGAACTATCGCAAGAAAGAAACTGCCCGCACTGGAAAGGAAGCGTGTGAATTTCTATCGGAAGGGAAAGGTACGGCTGCTTTGACCGTATGGCCCCCACGCGCTGGCTGTTGATGTTGGTGCTGTGGCTGCTGCTGCGGATGGTGAAGGCGCGGTTCCGGAGACAGATTTTTAAAAGTGCCCCGAGCGGCTGGGATTCCCGATGGTCATACCGGACGACGGAGTCTACCTCGTCAGCCTCATCGTCGACCCTTGCGAGGGTTGTACTTCGTCTCTGGCCGTCTACACCCAACGCCACTGGAAAGAACGATACTTATTCACTGCCTTCTCCAGCGGCATCTACACTCACGCAGAGGCGGCCATTGGCCTGAGGAGGCTCGAATTGCTGTACACAAAGACGCAAGGGAAGGTCGAGTCGGCGAGCTCCTTCAGCGTTGTCTACGTGGCGGAACTGAGCAGTTTCCGCGTCACAGCGATGAACGCTAAATACTGGTCTACCGTTTCCCCCGTACTTTACACGGGTCAGATGACGCCCGACGGGTGGAGCGACCTGAAAAATCCGGACAAAAAAACGACGTTCAGCGTTCCCACAACAGGCATGTACTGGGTGACAGCGAGGCCAAAGCCGTGGCGGAAATCCATATCTATGTCGGTGCGGATCAGATCCAAGGTCCTGTTTACTGTCTACGCGGAGCAAGCCAAAGCCGTCTCGACGTCTGGCGCTTTTCGTCTCACAGCGGGCAGCACCATCTGGACGGCCACGCAGGGCGGTGTGACCTACGAACCACACACTTTACTATCAGTCGTTTACCTGGCAGGCAACAAGAAACCCAACACCTACCCCTTCGAACACCTTGCCTTCACGGCAACATACGAGAAGATACGTCGTGTGAAGGCCCAGGAAGTACTCCTGTTCCCATACGTGCTGACAAACTATGGATATATACATGTAGAAGGGTATACTGAAATCCAGAGAGCCGGCACCTACATGGTCTCTGTCCGACCCGACCCGGAAACCGACTCCCTTGTAATCGTGAATCTCTATGTTAACGGGGGTTTCTACTGGGTCATCTACGCCGAGAAAGGTGTTCCTGTTGGAGCCACCATCTCCCTTTCTCTGCAAGTAGGCAGCTATCTCGAGGTTAGAAATAGCGCAGGGACATGGCTTGGCCGCGGCACTATGTTCTCTGTCGCCTTCATTCAGCCTTAAAGTTCTTTTTAAAACCGTCTTTCTCTCACCACAGTGTTCCAGGCGAGATCAAGAGGAGGGAGGTGGAGCTGGGCTGCGAAAGTTGCGGGACTTCTTTCGCTTCGGATTGTTTCTCAACAGCATTTCAACGGACATTGTCCTTGTGACTCTGCCCAAGCACGGCAGTTGAAACAGCACTAGTCGCTGCGCAATGGCGAGGGGACACTTCCATTGTTCTGGCGGCGGTCCACGGTCTTTTTCGGGCGGTATCCGCGGTCGAGCCTGAATTCACTCTCTCGCCCTCTTCCCCCCCCCCCCCCCCCCCCCCCCATCCCCGTCACCAATAAGCAACCTCGCTTCTGTGGTTGTAAAGCAACATGGTCAAGGTCACGTCTTTCTCTTTGCTTGAATCCTAAGCGTGTATCGCTGATACACCATTGTTGTCATTTTCTCTTCATCCCTAAACGGCAATCTTTCGCTTGGTTTGCCACTGTCGTTTTTCGTTTCAGACTTAATTGTCCTTTTCTAAGCAAGTGTTATTGTCCTATGTTCAGCCACAAGCGTCTTTGATGCATCATTTGCGACCTTTCTCAGTTTCGCCCTGATGTAACCGTCATGGTTGATTGGGGCTTAACAAGCAATTTCATTCCAGTACAGCAATAACGGTTTAAATGATTCATAATTTTTTTGTAATTGCGTGCACATTATGTCAGTTTGTATGGGACAAAGGTGGCGTCCCCCATGTTTATATTCTGGCAGATGAAATGAATCTAAATCGTGCTGAGATGGAAACAAAGGCTGGTTAGTACCGATGACAGAGTTGTTTTCAAAAACTGATCACTCTGCCTGGATGAATCTACTGAAGAGTGAACTACACACCCAAGAACAACCCACAAGCTTTCAGTCAGTCAGTCAACAAGAAAGATTAATATCGGTGTGATAGTCTGCTATTTTTGTTTGCACTCATAGTTCAGGAGCTGCGTGAGAGTCGAGGTGGCCGTCCTGGGCTGTCCGTCCTAACGAGCCTTCTGGTTGCCGTGGACGTAAAGCTATTATTGAACCATGCTTCGGCATCGGTCTCAGCTTGTCCCTAATATGTCAGCCGACATCTGAGGACATTAAGCAACACTACCTACCTACCTACCTACCTGCTATTTTTGTATTTTTTCTTCAGTTTTATTCATGGCTACTTGTAACAACATCGTGATTCTTTCCTTGTTAGTTAAATTATAGTAGCAGACGATATTGGCGGCCATTTTGTATTCACTGTACACTTTACGGCAGTCTTGTGACTGTTTATGAGTTTGCAACTTAACTTCAGAGTTTAATTAGGTATTAAGTGTAATTTTATATATTTATAGCTAGTATTTGTGACGTAGACTTTCAAAATAATTCATAAGAGTAGGAACAGGGCTAAAACTGAATGGATTCGGGATTTGCAAACTTAATCGGTTGCAGAACTTTGAGTCTGGCGCCGAATTTGGTGTTGAATTTTCTTGATTTTGTGGTAGATAAGTAGGAGGACTGTGGATGTAGTGAATGTTTGGTGTATTTTAGGGCCAAGTTTCAAATCTGTAATAGTGTTTAGGAATAGGTCGTGTTGTGGTTAATTAATTTGAGGTTAATTGCTGTTAATTAGGTTGCACGGCTGAGCTCGCGTTGTTAATTTTATTCTAGCTTTATTTGATAGGCTAGGCAACGATGATAATTTTTGATAAGTAGAAAGATAATAGTCCACACTGTTGGCATTTTAAACCGCATTAAAATGCGTTTAGTATTCGTTTCAGAGTTTGGGTCGGATTAAAAAATCGAAGTAACACAAGATAGTAGTTTAAAGTGCCGCTTCGGACAGCCTGCAAAGATTTCGCTGGACAATTCTGTCTTTGCGGTCCGCCCCGCCAGCAGACGTAACAGGCAAGTCTTCAGCCGGCGGTACCTATAGACCCTGTCTTGTGACTTTGTCCCTCACAATTATGAAACATTAAAACGGTTCTCATCGCTGCCCACCTTAATGCAGAAGTCATTCTGGTGGTGACAGTGTAGCGATAGGGATATAATCTCCTCTCCCCCCTCCCCCCCTACCACCCCCCCCCCTCCCCGTCCCAATAAGCGTGTGGTTGGGAGTTAAACCATGTACTACATTGCGGCAGGCCATTTAAAAGCGTCCAGCAGCGGACGATGCAGAGGGGTTTGACTCAGATCAAAGAGGAAACGTCAACTCACGTCCGTCTTCACGACAAATTACTAAAATGGTGCTACGTCCACAAAACAAGTTTAGGGGAGAGAGGGGGGGGGGGGGGGGGGTATGGAGGTGGGGGGGGAGGGAGTTATACCGTCGCTACACTGTCACACAGATGATTCCTGCATTAAGATGGGCAGGGTGGCTTTAAGTTTCTGAGAGTGTGGACAAGTCAGGACAGGTCCACAAACCAACCTTTTGAAGAGAAAGGGGAAGCGGTACGAACGAGGTCTCCGCTTCAGCCTAAGCCTACCGCAGGCAAACGGCTCCTATTCACGACAAAATAACGGTGAAACATATAGTGTGATATGTCTGTCATATTATTAGAAAAGAAAAAAGAAATACAACCTGGAACTGGACGGAATGAGATAGTAAGTGTGCGTTGATGGTGATGAGGGGGGGGGGGGAGTACAACAAAAACTGTCAGTGAGATAATTGGTTGCGCATTTATGCTGACAATTGTATTTTATATAAGTGAAATAGTGTTTGGGGCTTTATCACAATGTTTGCATTCATAACATGCCTTTTCAAGTTATTAAAACTTAGTAAGCTATTCTTTCCCCCTTAGTAAGCTATTCTATTCTTTACATGTTGTGTATTAAATATGAGATTTAAAAAAGAAAGAAAAAAGGAGCATAGATCTGGTATACAAAATTTAATTCTAAAAGAAAGGCAGAATAAAATTCATGGATGTTTGAGTGGCTGACGGTGCCATTGTATTTTTCAAAATCATTATCAAAGCAACATTTAGTTTACATGGGTACACAATTCATCGTGTGGTTTGCGCGCGCGCGCGTGTGTGTGTTGACTGTTGGAAACATGTGCATTTAAATGTGTAAGCTCTTAAGGTGCTTGTGTGTGTGTGCGCGCGCGCGCGCGCGCGCGTGTGTGTGTGTGTGTGTGTGTGTGTGGTGGTGTGCATGCGTGTGTGCATGTGCACATGCATGCATTCAGGCATTATTTAGTGTACATGTGTGTGTAGACATGGATGCATTATGTTAAGGTGTGGTATTTGGTAAGTAATGTACTCAGGATATGATCAAATACAAATGCTCAGCCATCCACAAAATCTGAAACAATGACTGCTAGCGTTCTACAACAACATCTGAACACATAAATAATAATCCTTGTGGTTTCTGTGGACTTAACGTCCATTCTTACTTACTTACTATTTATTAGGACAAAACACAACACGCAAATTTTCGGGGTGAACCCCCTTTTTCAAGCTAGAAAATAACACCTAAGCAATGAATGTGTGAACAACTGCTGGTGAGGCTGACAAAATAGAACAGCTCTGGAGAAATGTACCCACCTATACGACGACACACAAAGAACAATTAAAAACGCAAGCGCTTTCGACACATGGTCTTTTCTATAAAAAAATAATAAAAGTATTTTCTATCTCTCATCTACACCAGACGGAGACCAGGTGTCGAAAGCGCTTGTGTTTTTACTTGCTCTTTATGTGTCGTCGTATAGGCGAGTACATCTCTCTAGAGCTGTTCTACTCGAGCAATAGTTTAACGGTGAAGAATGAGATGTAGGATACGTATCCGCTTTTGGTTGTGTAGTTTTGGTGTCCGTGCAGTGCTTGGAAGACACGGCCAAAGCAAGCTAACAAAACAGCTCAGTCAAAAGCTTAAGACTTTCACAATCTGAAACAGAACGAGGCCCAGAGCGCTCGTGCGGCACGATCAACACACAGGGGAGTTGATTAATAATAATAATAATAAAGAGGATTTCTAGAGCGCCCATCTGCCACACAAGGTGGCAGCACAGGGCGCTTTACAATAACGCTAACCACACACCCACACCCATACACACACGACACAACACACACACACACACACACACACACACACACCGCACACGACACACACGACACACACACACACACACACGCGCACGCGCACACACAACACACACACACACACAGAGCGTGGACGACGGACACAGGCGGAAAACGTAGAAATAATATAAACAGGCGTCTGAGGGGGCTTAAAGAAGGAGGAGGCAGATCAGAGTGCGATGTACACACCGACATGGCACAGCATAAAAAAAATCTCACAATGCTCAAGACGTGCAACACAACAGGAAAGACCGGAGTCGCACTTGGCCGGGTAACTCTCACCGCGTATGCAGAAAATACAGGGAACACAGACACCACCACCAGAGCACCGGCAGTTTATTGTTTGTTCATGTTGCTTACGTACACAGAAACCTAAGCTTTAGCGACGGGAGCCAGGACGGCCACCTCGACTTCGCAACTCTGAGCGCTGCGAACTATCAGTTGGTGAAGGTTGCTACGTCGAAAAACGTAGTTTAGGACGGGACCAGCGCCCTCAACTTTACACAGCTCGAGCCCTGCAGTCTTGAGGGAGTGTATGTACCTGTATTAATGATGCCAGGTGAGAGATTGGGGGAGGTTAGCCATAGGCGAACCCATCTTTTCTCGTGTTGTGTACTTATTTTTGAGCGTTTCTCAAGTTAAGTCTTTTAACAGTGCGTACAGGACACATTCGTTTCCCCCCTGGCCCCCCCCCCCCTATTAATTGTAAGATATAAATTTAGAATGAACGTTAAATAACAAAACTCATACACAAAATACAAAACGGGGGGGGAGGGAGGAAAGGGGGGGGAAAAGGGAGAGAGGGAGAGGGGAGAGAGAAGGGGGGGGAGAGGGGGGGAGGGGGGAGGGGGGGCGAGGGGGAGGGAGAGGCGGGGGGAAGGGGGAGAGGGGGGGGGAGGAGTGGTGAGTGAGTAGGGGGTGGCGTGGTAGTGAGTGCGTGGTGAGTGGGGGAGGGGAGGAGGGTATGTGTTGGGTGGAAGGGGGAAAAGGTGGTGGGGGGGGGGAGAGGGGGGAGGGGGAGGGAGGAGGGAGAGAGCGTTGTGGTTGTGATGTGTGTTGTGTGGGTTTCAGAGAGAAGAATGCAGAAGAGCAACATCGTTGCCTGGTTGTCTTAAAGATGAAATTAGAAGAACGAAACGATTGGGTGAGAGAAAGAGGGAGCGAGAGAGACGAGAGAGTAGTGTGTGTGTGAGGAGAGAAGAGAAGAGTGAGAGAGACAAAGAGTGGGTGAGAGAAAGAGTGGGAGGGAGGGAGAGAGAGAGAGAGTATGTGTGTGAGTGTGTGTGTGTGAGGGAGAGAGAGAGAAGTATGTGTGTGTGTGAGAGAGACGAAAAGAGTGGGTGAGAGAAAGAGAGGGAGAGAGAGAGAGAGAGAGAGAGATCGAAATCTGTTTAATGACAGAGGCCAGTCAAGATGAACAGTAGTAACTTGGTGCTTTACGCCCAGTCAGTCATTACGGTTATCACTAAGTAAGCACCTGCAGGTGAGAAAGTAATGCAGATGAGTGGGGTGGGGGGGGGGGGGGGGTGCTGTGTAATGAAACGCTTCCCAGAATATTTCAGTTAAGCATCATTGTCCTTCCGACCCCTATCAGTCTGTACAGTGTGTGTGTGTGTGTGTGTGGGTGCATCTTTTGCCGGCATAGTTGTTCGGCTTGAACCCTTGTTGATGTTCACATGATGTGTTAGCTTCTTTTAAAAATAAAATAAAAAATAAAATAAAATAAAAAATGCGGATAACATTTCCCATCTCGCTATACATTATGTGCGTTATGTACGATGGCTTGTTCAGCGCTTTGACTGGCCGCAAGGTAGGCGCTTTAGAAATGTTCATTGTTATTACTCTCGACCCGTCGCCGCTGAACCCGCTGTCATTGGCGGGAGCTGCCACAACTGAGTATCATTTTTTTGTCGCGACAAAACACGTCTTTTGTCACGACAAAAGTATATTGCCGCATACGAAAGAGGCGCGTTTTGTCGCGGACAAAAATGATAGTTAGGCAGGTAGGAAGAGTTCGCCGCTCTGATGTCCTCAGGTGTCAGTTGACATATTAGGGACAAGCTGAGACCAACGCCGCCGAAGCACGGTTCAGTATAGGCTTCAGTTACGTCCACGGCTCGGAAACCAGAAGGCTCGTTAGGACAGACAGCCCAGGACCCGGCCACCTCGACTCTCACACAGCTCCCGAACTATGCAGGGGAAGATAGGTAGGTAGGTAGTGTTGCTTAATGTCCTCACTGAGGTGTCAGTTGACATATTAGGGACAAGCTGAGACCAACGCCGCCGAAGCACGGTTCAGTATAGGCTTTACGTCCACGGCTCGGAAACCAGAAGGTCGTTAGGACGGACAGCCCAGGACCGGCCACCTCGATCTCACACAGCTCCTGACGAGAAATGACCGTATGGTAGGTAGTGTTGCTTAATGTCCTCAGGGTCGTGACTTAGGACAAGCGAGCTCGCCGCCGAAGCACGGTTTAGTATAGGCTTCAGTTAGTCACGGTCGGAACCAGAAGGCTCGTTAGGACAGACAGCCAGGACCGGCCCCCGATTCACACAGCTCCCGAACTAGCAGGGGAAGAGGTAGGTAGGTAGTGTGCTAGTCCTCACTGAGGTGTCAGTGACAATAGGGACAGCTGAGACCAGGCCGAAGCGGTTAATAGGCTTTACGTCCACGGCTGGAAACCGAAGCTCGTTGGAGACAGCCCAGGACCCGGCCACCTCGACTCTCACACAGCTCCCGCGGAACTGACCATGAAAATGATACTTGCGGCAGCTCCCGCCAGTGATACGAAGCGAAGCGCGGGCCGGGACTGGGGGGGAGACGCATAGAGTTTGGGTGGGGAGGCAGGGGGCTGGGGAGTCCGAAAAGAGAAAGGGAGAAGATGGGGGGGGGGGGGGGGGGGGGGGGGAGGAAGGGCAACTGAATAGACCGACTACTAGCCCGATGCTGGAAGCGGTTTGGCTGGCGGTAAGGCTAGGCTGATAAGCAGAGGGACCTCGGTTCGAATCGCTTCGGCTCTCCTTTCTCTTCAAAAGTTGTGGTCTGTGGACACCGTCTTGTGACTTTGTCCTCACAATTATGAAACATTAAAATGGCTCTCATCGCTGCCCACCTTAATGCAGGAGTCATTCAGGTGGTGACAGTGTAGGATAGGTATATAATCTCCCTCTCCCTCCACCTCCATACCCCCTTCCCCCATTCCCGTCCCTAATAAGCCTTGTGGTTTCTGGGAGTAAACACCATGTATTA
>JABMCL010000758.1:0-17500 GCA_018857735.1 Alviniconcha marisindica
CCTCGGTCAGGTTCATAGGACTTTTAAAGTATCTCCTGGCTTTGGCCACCTTCGCCTTTACCTTCTCCTCTAAACTTACAGTCTCACGGAGAAAGTCTTCTCGTGTTGCGGACACTCGCAATACGGTGAAGTCCAGGTGGCAGAAATGCAGCAGACTCCAATGCAACACCCGCGCTGTGTCACTACTGTAGGTTTCCAGTTCCACTTCAGCCGAGTGGTCTCCCTTGTCAAAGAGAGTCAGAAGAAGGGGCGGACGGCCAACACAAATGACAAAGGCTTGCAGGAGACCGGGAAGAAAGGGAGGTCCGGTTGTCATGGGCAGGTTGAGGTCCCAGGCCAAGGTTTCCGACATCCACACGCACACCAGCTTGTGGTCAGCAAACTGGCCAAATATTTCTAATAGTTCTCTTTCAGACGGAAGGTGCTTCCGTAGTTCGTTCTGGATTTCCCTTTCTTGCTCTGAAAATGAACCGTATTCAAAAGTCTCACAGCTGTGACAAGACAAATATTTATGACAATAATCACAGTGTCAGCAACGCCAACAAAAACATAATCGCGATTGCAACAACGATGCTAGCATGAACATGTCACAGCTGTGACACCTTTTCAAGTCTTGCTATGATTAGGCCAAGAAACGGATGACCTATCGCTGTCAGATAATGTCAGTAGCAGTACAGCAATTGCACATTAAGTAACCCACGCAAGCGCCAGCTTAAGCTAGATTCCTGTCCTCTGAATCTTCATAAAAATTGTACCAAGAAATGAGATACTCCATATATATATATATATATAAAAAGACATGCCTCTCTCTCTCTCTCTCTCTCTCTCTCTCTCTCTCTCTCTCTCTCTCTCTATATATATATATATATATATATATATATATATATATATATATATATATATATATGCCTGCTAGATCAGGTTGTTGTTATTGCTTTTTGTTGTTGCTGTTGTTTTTATATTGTAAAACAGTTTCACTTGTGATTTGAGGACTTGCAACTGGCCCTTAATATGACCTTCACTTGTGAATCGAGGACTCGCAGTTGGCTCCTGTTGGGACCGTCACGGTTGACCGGTTGTTGAATGTCTAACCTATCCCTGCCTGTGTCTGAATCTTCAGTGTACTAGCCCTACCTGTGTCTGTAGCCTCAGTGGACGGCTCCGACTGGTCCTCTGTGTACTGGTACATGTCGTAGTCAAAGGACGGAGAGGCTCCCACCAGCTCCTCAGTCTTCACCAGTTCACCCTTAGCCTCTGTGGACAGTCATGTACACACACACACACACACACACACACACACACACACACACACACACACAACACACACACACACACAACTGAGCTGAGCGACAGAGAACTGATCTAACATTGTTGCACAATGCAATGTGAGTTACTCACTGACACTCACTCTGTGTGTGTGTGTGTGTGTGTGTGTGTGTGTGTGTGTGTGTTTAAATAAGGGGTGGAGCTCACTGAATCAGTGAATGAAATACGCATTTTACATCCTGCGTATTTATTTAGTTGGAAAATGCAATCAACTTATTAATATGAAATAAACTTTATTTGAAAGATTCTGCACCACGCAGCAGTGACACCATCTGAAAATATTTAATTGATCAATGCCAGGTTTGATCGCGGAAACCGAAGACTGCCAAAAAAACTTGCAGACTTAAATACTTCGCTGTACAGCGCAGTGAGTTTAACTCTGGTTAAAGAATAGCGCTTTATCAGAATTAATTATTATTATTATTATTAAGTAGTACCGAGAGGGCACGCACACACACACACACACACACACACACAGGGATGAGCAGTGTCTAGAGAGGGCAGCATTCACATTGGCCCTGCCTCATCCTTTCAAAGAACATCTCTCTTCGCCTCTCTCCTCCAGGCGATCGATGGTGTAATGCCATAAACTGGCTTTTTTGCCGCATGTAGAGTGTCAAGTTCTTGAGTTCTGCACATCTTCCTAGACGCAAGCCACTTTGGTGTTTGCTTTGCCCACCAGTCTGTCCGCTCGGTCACTTCCCTTGACTCCAGCATGCCCAGGACAACGCATCCACAGAAGTCTTTCAACTGAAGTTAGTTGTCCAACATTGCCACATGCCAGCCTGGGCTTCAAATTCATTACCCTAAAGCCCGTTCTTAACTGGGCGAACTGGTTCTTAACGTGGACATTTGCTTTACGAACATAATTCGGAGTATTCGTCGAAACTAAAAAGGTTCGGCAAACATATGGTTGGTTCTTAATTGGTTGAACTTTTGCTTCGCGAACCTAGTTCGGGTTATTCGTCAAACTGCGACGAAGCTATATTCGTGGTCCAAAAAGCTTCGCTCAACATGTTCTGGGAATATTCGCCCAGTTCGGCGAACCTTGCGCCTGATTGGTTGAAGGCAAAGAGAGCTCTCCTGTGGATGTGGAAGAAAGAAAAGGAAAAATGGATCACGGGGCCGATACTTCACTCGCTTCGGAGGGAATTGACCTATTTGTTGACTTGTGGGAGGCGCAGCCTTGTCTCTGGGATCCAGAATGATAGAGTAGTTAGTTGAATTACCCTGTGAGTGATGATTAAGGTATACTGACTTGACTTTAGCCTACATTTTGGCTCATGCTGTCTGCTGCGCTTCTGCCGCAAGTTCAGGCCGAAGCTTGCATCTCATTATTGTTATATCTTCACGTGGGCGAACATATCAGACCGGAACAGCCATTGTGGGGAGACATGTATTTATTCAGCCGCGATGACTCTTGTTTTTCAGTGACATTAGCTCGGAGATCTCGCGGGACTTCTTTTTTTCCAAGCAGGACGGACTTTTTTTAGGTCTCGATTAGAACACCAAAAGTTCCGATAAACCGGCAAGATGCCAGTTGCTGGATTACCAACAGCTTTGGATAGTGCCCTGGACGCCTTGCTAAAGGAAAATGCAGTTTCGTCCTGGAAAATTTCCACAGAAAGAGGGAAAACCACCGTTGTCCTTCGACTTGTGAAGACAACTGACCCAGACATGGCCGATTTCACTCATCCCCACACGGCCATACAGCACTTTCGACGTAAACCTCCCAGCCAGGTGCCACGCGACCAACGCCGGGCCATCGGACGGACAAGACAGAACCCAGAGGCAAGTAAACATTCTCCTTCTGGTTTATTTCAACCAACAACAGTAGTAGCAGCACATCTTGAAATGCGGTGTGAGAACGACACGCACACGAGTACGACAGTGACACTGACACCGACGCACGTGCTTCACGCTCTGCTACTACAGTGCACCCGCCTGCCTACTGCCCGGTGACACAGACGGCGTGTCGTTGTCACGCGTCAGCCAGTCGCTGGATTTCTCTGCGGAAAACCTCACGGCATGGAAGAGACAAAGTGAAACTGAAACTGTACAAGACCGTACTAATGAGTCTGAGAAAAGGGCTGTTCAGTGTGGCTACGATTTGGAGACGATCAAATATTATGTTGGCAGTTTGAAAGACAGAGCAGTACAACGTTCACTCAGAAACACCAATAGTAACAGCTCATTCAAAAACTGTGGTGCTTGACAGATCGGACAAGAGCAAACTGATTTGTGAAACAGATTACTTTGATTTGTTAGTGACTGCAATACCTACCAGAAACACCCATGTACCTACTGGCTGATCAAGCAGGAAGAACGTCACATGCTGCAGGAAGAACTGGAGTACCTGAGGAAACTGCAGAAGGGGAAACCAGTGGACATAGGGAGGTATGCTGACTATCTACAGAAAGTGCTGGAGGAAGTGGTGGAGCTGAGAGATGTGACACGGTTTTATCTCGGTTGATCAGACAACCGGCTGAACTCTCGGTGTGTTGGAGTCGTGTTTGTGATCGGTGCGGTGCGGTATCGATAGGCCTGCCATCGGTTTTGTGGACTAGGCCCGTGTGAGAATTATTAAGACACGGTGGATACAACACTTTAAGGTACTGACGCGGAGCTGTTTCCATGTCAGTGAAGGGGAGAATTATTAAGACACGGTGGATACAACACTTTAAGGTACTGACGCGGAGCTGTTTCCATGTCAGTGAAGGGGAGAATTATTAAGACACGGTGGATACAACACTTTAAGGTACTGACGCGGAGCTGTTTCCATGTCAGTGAAGGGGAGAATTATTAAGACACGGTGGATACAACACTTTAAGGTACTGACGCGGAGCTGTTTCCATGTCAGTGAAGGGGAGAATTATTAAGACACGGTGGATACAACACTTTAAGGTACTGACGCGGAGCTGTTTCCATGTCAGTGAAGGGGAGAATTATTAAGACACGGTGGATACAACACTTTAAGGTACTGACACGGAGCTGTTTCCATGTCAGTGAAGGGGAGAATTATTAAGACACGGTGGATACAACACTTTAAGGTACTGACGCGGAGCTGTTTCCATGTCAGTGACGGGGAGGAAGAGCTTCCCTTTGCGTCCATGATATGTTGAATTTCGTTTTTGTACACTGCTTTATAGCCTAGCAAGCAATAAACCATCAACCAACCAGTGACATTAGCATTACATGGGTTACTTCCCTTGCATCCTCTATATAGCATGTGTGTGTTACTTCACAGTACATCCCTTTGTTCAAAATTCACCTAGTAAACCATATACTTATCAGAACAAGAAACTTTCAACTAATTCATTCACTTAGTTGTTCTTGACAATAATCTTGAAATGAAGGTTTCTTTTACAATGAAAAACATTAACAATGCTTTTCATTGATTATTGCCCATTCAAACAATAATTTTCTTTGTTCATTGACACAAAAAGTTTTCCTGTGTTTCTTACATCTATTAAAATTCTGTGGGATTAAAAAATATTGCTGAATATTTTAAATATGCTGAATAATTTGAAACTTGGTAATTTCCATATTCATAACTTTCAATGTTCATGTACTGTGTTACAAATAATTAAAATATAAAATCACACCATTTAGCTATACTTTAAGCGTTTTTGTTTCTATGTTTGTGGAGAGAGAAAAAATTCACGTTCTTTCAAACACAAACTAATTTAAATCAGAACTAAACTTCTTAGGTATCTGCAATATCTTTGCACCATAAAACAGTTTTCAGTGTTCGCTTTTCTTTAGCGGCACACATTGCTATTCTTAAACATTCTATCCTGTAACGTTTCACTCATGTATGAAAATTCAGTTCTTTGAAACTTATCGGTCTCTGTAGTATAAAACAATAATTTTAGTCAACTGCACAATTATTAATTTACACGGAAAGAATACTGATCAAAAAATGTATATCACTTCACTGTCCTAATTCGGATCTTCATCACAATCACTAGTCAACTGGTTGCAGTCCATGCGCATATTTATGGTAAACCTTATGCGTCATCATCACGAAACCTAGCTGGAATTTTGACAACTCTGCCTGACCTGGTTTTCACCACACTTTCTTTTCCGACCATTTGGCTGTTATCATCTGCTTGTGATGGAGTCTGACCACTTGCTTGACCACTTGGACTCTGTTTCACTCTGTGGTGGAACAGTCACTGGCAAATCACTGTCTCTTGAGGCAACCACTATGGGCCTCAGCATCTTCCGGTTTCTTCTGTACTGTTTACGCTCATCTCTGACTACATAGGATCTGGGAGGTGTCCCCGAACTTCGTCATGACTGGATCGCCGGCTGGAAATGCCGACAGGTTTCCGCTCGCCTTCTTGTCGAAGTAGAATTTCTGCTTCTGCAGGCGAGAGACCATTTCGGTGTGACGCTCCTTCGAACTTCCATGTCCTGGTTGTAGGAGTTTGGATGTTGTCGGTAACGTCGGCATCAGCCGTCTGCCCAGGAACAGTTGAGCAGGAGAGAATCCAGTGTCTAGAGGACTGTTTCTGTAGTCAAGTAGTGCTTTGTAAGGATCTTTCGCCATCACCAATAAGCGTTTGACAGTTTGTACAGTTCATCCTGCTTGCCCGTTTGCTTGCGGGTGGTAAGGACTGGATGTTGTGTGTTTGATGTCGTAGTCCTTCATGAATTGAGCAAATTCTGCACAAGCAAACTGAGGTTCGTTGTCGGATATCAGCTCATCTAAAATTCCATACCTGGAGATCTGACTCTTCATGTATGAAATAACGTTCTTGGCTGACAGATTGTCCAGTTTGGAGATTTCTGGCCACTTTGAGAAGTAGTCCACTATGAGCAGATAGTGTTGGTTGTTGATCTCAAAAAGATCTGCCCCGACCTTCGCCCAAGGTCGTTCTGGAATCTCCATCGGAATCAATGGTTCCTTTGCGTTTGCTCTCGAGTGTTCTGCACAAAATGCGCCGGCTGTGACAGTCTCTTCTATGCGTGCAGACCTTCCTAGCCAGAACAAGGCTTGCATTGCTCTATTCTTGCACTTGACGATGCCCAGCTGTGTCTCGTGGATCTTCTCCAGCATCTCCGACTGAAGCGTTTTGGGTACTATGATCTTATCTCCCTTGAACAGCAAACCGTCCAGACGGGTGAGTTCATCTCTGCAAGACCAGTACTGTCTGACCGCTGGAGATCTTCTCTTTTGTCGGGCCATCCTTTGAGAATCTCGCTGCTCAGTCTTTCAGTTTTTTGCCGTTTCTCGTTGGAACTGTACGTGCTTTTCTGGTGAGATGGGTAAACACGACCTGGGGTTGATCGCATTTATCTCTGTCTCTGAGACAAGTTGCTCTTTTGTCTCTTGGAGGTACGATCGACTCAGAGTGTCAGCAAGGTACAAGTATTTTCCTGGTTTGTAGGTCGCTTGCAGATCATACTTCTGTAGTTTCAGCTGGCGCTTGATGTAGCGGCTTGTTGAAGATTGACTGCAGGGGTCTGTGGTCTGTTTTTACCTCTACAGTTCGACCGTACACAAACTGATGGAACTTTTCGCACCCGAACACGACTGCTGTGTCTCTTTTTCAGTTTGTGCGTAGTTCTGTTGCATTTTGGTCAGCGCACGTGAGCCGTATGCTATTGGCTGGTCTTCCTGCATGATGACACAACCAAGACCTGTGGATGACGAGTCTACTGAGAGTGTGAGAGGCAATGTAGGGTCGTAGAACCTGAGTATTGGAGCTTCTGTTGCCAGTTTCTTCAGCTTGTTGAAACTGTTCTCTTCGGTCTCAGTCCACTTCCACTCGACATCCTTCTCCGTCAGTTTTCTGAGGGGAGCACTGATGTCTGCCATGTTGGGCATGAATTTCTTCAAATATTGGATAAATCCGAGAAATGTCATCAGTTCTCTCTGGCTCTGCGGTCGCTTCATGTCTTGAACTGCTCTGATCTTCTCTGGATCTGTTTCCAGACCTTCCCCAGACAATACGTGTCCGACATAGGAGATCTGGTTCTGATGATGAAACCTGCTCTTGCCTTTGTTGAACTTCAGACCACATGCCTTTGCCTTGTCCATGACCTGCTTCAGGCGTGTGTCGTGTTCTGCTTGGTCTTTTCCCCATACCACTATCTCGTCCATCTGAGACATCAATCTCTGAAAATTTTCGCTTGCTGAGACAATGCCAAATCGAAGACGCGGGAATATTGAATGTGCAAAGTTTTGAGCTGTCTTCGTCAAGTTTCAACTGCCAGTAACCTGAAGTTGCATCATGTTTTGAAAACACCTTTGCTCCCGGCATGTTTTGTACGAATTCTTCGATCGTCTTCAGGGAAAATGTTCTCGCTTGATCGCTTTGTTCAAGTCTCTTGGGCCTATGCAGATTCTCAGTTTCTGGGGTGTTTCTACAATGAACATGCTGTTCACCCAGTCTCTTGGCTCTTCTTGCTTCTTGATCACGCCAGCACTCTTCATCCTCTGGAGCTCTTCCTTGACACGATCGTGGAGTGCTACTGGTACCTTTCTAGGAGCGTGTACCACAGGTGAAACACTTGGGTCGAGCTTGATATTATACTCTCCAGGAAGACAACCTAATCCCATGAATGAGTGTGCCTACTCTTCTGTGATATCAACACCAACTGAACAAAGTCTCTCAATGAGTCCTAGTCTCTGGCACGCCTCAATACCTAGGATTGCTGTGCTGTCCATTTCTGTTACTAAAAATTGGACGTTGTATTCTCCGTTCTTGCAATTTTACACATGTGGAGTTCACTGTCCCTTGTGTCTTGATGTGAGGTACAGAATATGATGTTAGTCTTGATCTTGGTTTAGTCATCCTCTTGCCACTGAGTGTTTTGAATACTTTGTACTAAATAATATTGCACTTAGCACCTGTGTCTAGCTGAAAGTTCACTTTGACCCCTTCAACCTCTATGGCTTTATACCAGCCTGTGTTCACAGCACTAATGTCTTTCTGATTTATTGTCCCAACAAAGTATTCCCTGGCTGTGTCTGAGCTATCAGAGTCATCAACTGTGTCCACGTGTTGCTTGTGTGAGCGATTGGTCACTTTCTTCTTTGTCCTACACATCTTCTCGAAGTGATTCTTTGCGTTACTTTGAGGAATTCTCTTCCTCCGTACCTTTCAGAACTGCTTCACACCTACCAACCCTCTCGAACTCTTCGGTCCAGCAGTGAAAAACTGTTGAAAGTCCCCAAAACTAACCTCAAATCTGCTGGAAACAGATCTTTCCACTTTCAAGCAGCTAAAATCTGGAACTCTCTTCCTACAAACGTCCGCAGCTCTCCATCTCTCCTCTTTCAAGAAAAATCTGAAAACACATCTTTTTAAAGAACGCTTCTCTCTTGTTTGTGAAACACCTTTTCTGCACAGTTTGACTATTGAGTGGATGTGTGGATGTAGAGGAGGTGGTGTTAATATGATTACTGATGTCCTGTACAGTGTAAATTTGTACATACTTTTTTGTGTAAAGCGCTTTGAGCTAAGTCATGTTATGGACATTGCGCTATAGAAGTGCTGTGTATTATTATTATATTATTATTGTTACACTTCCGGCAGACTTTACCCATTCTGGGAGCATCACTGTTTCCTACCACATCTACCAGATGTATGTGTAGCTGCATTGAACTTTGAGTCTTTGTAAAACAAACAGATTTAAGAACTCTTTTATGCCAGTCGCAGTACGCCTTTTAAACAACACCTGAAGTGTACATGTATACATGAAGTGTGTGTGTGTGTGTGTGTGTGTGTGTGTGTGTGTGTGTGTGTGTGTGTGTGTGCCACGGTGGTGTGTGTGTGTGTGTGTGTGTGTGTGTGTGTGTGTGTGTGTGTGTGTGTGTGATAGTGTGTGTGTGTGTGTGTGTGTGACTGTGCCATGGTGTGTGTGTGCGTGTGTGTGTCTGTGTGTGTATGATGGTGTGTGTGTGTGTGTGTGTGTGACTGTGCCACGGTGTGTGTGTGTGTGTGTGTGTGTGTGTGTGTGTGTGTGTGTGTGATACTGTTTTAATTGCTGTGTGTGATACTTTAATTAATTGTTTTACAAGTATGTGATCTTAACTGCATTACTATTTTATGATGAAGTCATAATTGTTTTATATTTATAACTATACTACGGTTAAAGTAAGACTCTTTTGTTTGTTGTATTGTTCTCTTAACTTTATGTATTTTTTATGAGCCCGCCATGACCACAACAAAACTGACCCTTGTGGGATGATTAAAGTTTTTGAATTGAATTGAAAAAAATTGAATTTGTGTCGCCAATTCTTCTTCTTCGCTGCATGTACACCTTGTTCAGTTTCATCTGTCACTTCTTTGAGTCGCTGAACTGAAACTTCGTCCACTCTAGCTACCTCTGTGGCTCTTTCTAGAGTTAACTCTGAACCAATGTCAATGAGCTTCTCACGCACTTTTTGGCGGATTTTGTGCCAAACGCGATTCTGTCTCACACAATGTGATCTTCAGCTTGTCCATACTCAGTCTTTCACCAGCAGTTTTAATGCGGTTACGAATTGTTGACAAGTTTCACCTGGCTCTTGAATCTTGCTGTGTAGTCTGTGTCTTGCGAAAACTGGATTCGACTTGGATTGTACGTAGGCCTGGAACCTATCGTAGTACTCTTGCAGAACTTTCTGTTGTGCATCAGTCATGTTCCATGTGGAGAATATTCTGCTTCCTTTCTCGCCTTCCCACAGCATCAAATAGCAGCACCGCTCTTCTTCGTTCTTTGCCCTCAATGGACCTTTGAACATGAACTCTACATGCTGTCTAAAGGCTTTCCATTCTCCCACCAGATCAGCACTATCCCAATTAAATTTAGGATTACTTGACGCTGATTCCTTTTTTACTGTTCATCTATGGACTTCTCTGGCTTCATGTGGGTTCTGTTCATCATGATGTTTTCAGATTGAAACATATCCGCTTCTTCTGACACCATGTTATATCTTCACGTGGGCGAACATAGACTGGAACAGCTATCGTGGTGAGACACGTTTTTTTATTCAGCAACGATCACTCTTTTTCTCCAGTTGCATTAGCATTACATGGGTTACTTCCCTTGCATCCTCTATAATTATAGCATGTGTGTGTTACTTCACAGCATATGACAATTATAAGCCAGTTAAGAACGAAGTATAGTTCGTCGAACTGTCCGAACCATGTTCGGCGAACTAAACGTTCAATTAAGAAACGAATTATAGTTCGTCGAACTGTCCGAAGTATGGTGGCGAACAAACAGTTCACCCAATTAAGAACGGGCTTTACACTTTTAGTAGCATGGTTATTGACCTGATGAGGATGATGGCACGCGTGGTCTGACCGTCACCTTTCGATATCCAAACACATAAAAAAGTTGACATAAAATGCATAAAAACACATAAAAGTGTGTGGACTAAAGTGTGAATCTGAGCCTCTTCCTTTACGTGTCAATTAAGTGCTACTGTGTACATCAACAAAGAGAATGAAACTGTGTGGAATAAGGAGTGGATAAGTCTTTTTTAAATCAACAACAAAAAAGTTTAATTTTGTTTTTACTATAGCCCTATTTTAAGATGATTGCAGTGGTGTGTGTGTGTGTGTGTGTGTGTGTGTGGATAGACATGCAGGTGGTGGTGTCACCTTTCGAATCAATCCACCGGAGACCACCTGTGACAGCATAATTTTTTTTTTTTAATCGTTGTCAAGCTGAAGGTTGACACAGGCGGCACGTGTCTTTTACGGTGTCATCGAGTACTTAGGTTGTTTATAGGTACTGTACCGAAAATGAACCAACAGTACTCGTGAACACACCACCTGCATGTTTATCCATCCACACACACACATACACATACACACACACACTCACACACACACACACACACACATATGAGTCACACACACACACACACACACACACACACACACACACACACACACACACACATATGAGTGCAATCATCTTAAAATAGAGCTGTAGTAAAAACAAAATCAAAGTTAAAACTGATAATTCTGATGCTGTTTTAAACACTAAGACCAACACACAATCATCTGCGGTACAAATTATGCAGTGAAGGTGAGAGAGAGGGAGAGACAGACAGAAAGAAAGACAAGCTGACAGACAAACGAAGACAGGCTGGCAGACAAACAAACAAACAGACAGACATTTTCAGACAAACGAAGACAGGCTGACAGACAAACAGCACGGCAACCATTACCACATGGTGTTTCCACAGTGGAATCGCAGTTGGAGTTTGTCTTCAGTCCACCCGATTCGGAAGCCATCTTTCTGCTGAACCCACTGCGGACTGGTGTCTGTCTCTTCCCTTACTTGTCAGTTAGGTACGCCTGTGTACGTCAACAAAGAGAATAAAACTGTGTGGACTAAAGATTGAATCTGAGCCTCTTCCCTTACTTGTCAGTTAGGTACGCCTGTGTACGTCAACAAAGAGAATAAAACTGTGTGGACTAAAGATTGAATCTGAGCCTCTTCGGTTACTTGTCAATTAAGTACTATACACCAGGCCAAATTTCAGAAAATCAAAACCCCTGAGTCATTTTGAGGTAGAAGCTGTCTGAGAACGTTTTTGTTTAGAGGAATTGGGTATGCCGGATCCATTTCTGGTGTCTGCCAAAGTAAAAAAAATGCTTACTTTGTCTGGTATCCTAAGATATTCAACATGACCGACAAACACTGTAAAAAATGTTATCAGCACAGTTATCTGCTATTCACTAGACTTTCACACTTTCCATGCCTTTTTGTTGTTTTATAGTATTTTCGAAATATGTGAAGCTCTGTTTTAGACCTCTTTTAGGTTTTGTTATACCGCAAGTAAAAAAGTTGGGGGGGGGGGGGGGGGAGGGGGAGGATATACTGTAATCGCCGTGTCCGAGTGTCCGTCTCTTCGTGTATCTGTCTGCCGGGATTTGTACAGAAGTAACAGCTCAACCTTTTGTATCCAAACCTGGTATGGTGGTGCACCGTCCTGAGCTGGTGTGTCATGCAAAAGAATTGGGACGCTATCTTCAAGGTCAAGGTCACAATAAGGGCTTATATAATCACAATATGATTGTTTCAACTATATCTTCTGAACTGATGATGATTTTGCAACCGAACTTTGTTGGTAGACCATCATATTTTGAAAATGTGTTATTGTTATGTAAAAGGTCCAGGTCACAGTAATGGTTCAAAATTCAATTCAATGTTTGTCCGGATGGTACCTTCTGAACCGCTGAGACTTTAGTAACCGAACTTGGTACTGTGATACATCATCATGAACCGCAGTCACCCAATGTCTTATGGAATGTGTGCTTTGCTGTGTTCAAGGTCAAGATCACAGCCAATGTTCAAAATGTCATTAACTGTTTACCCGGATGGTATCTTCTGAACGATTTAACCTTTTGTAGCCAAACGTAGTATGGAAATGCATCATTATGAGCCAGAGTGTCATGTGAAAAATGCTTTGCTATCTTCAAGGCCAAGGTCACAGTGTGGTATCATATTATCGGTTCTACTATGTTTTCAGCACTGGTGATCCTTTTGCAACCAAACCTTGTTTGATGGGACACCATCATAAGCCAGATTGCCTTGCGAAAAGACCGCGGAATTCTTGTTCAAAGTTAAGTTCATAATCACGATTCAACAAGTCGCTGAATATTTGTCAATCCTGTATTTTTTGTACTAATGATTTTTGCAGCCAAAATAGGTGTGCTGAGGTGCTATTACTAATAACAAGACCTAGTGCAAACGAATTGGAAATACATGTAGACAGTATCAGTGATTTACAGTATTTAGGCACACAGTGGATGGTATTTCGCCATGCAAGGCGACAAACTGTGTTGACATCCAATTCTGTTGAGGTTGTTTTGGTTTTGCTATCATGCCGATGTATGTGAGTGAAGTACACCAGCGCCCTGAAGAGGTCAAAGCTACATTTAAGACGGAATATTTGTGGTAAAATGTGCAAAGAAGAAGTTCAACTGAGTAGACCCAGACCAAAGTCAGAAATTGCTCAATGGAACAGGAACGAAAGATGGTGGTATTGTTTGTTTTGCCATTGAGGATGCCTAGGTTCAGCATACAGCAGTGTTTGGAGATTTGGCTGACAGTTTTATCAGGTCTCTTCTGCAAGCTGGACGTGCTTTCAAGCGTATCGACATCGACAGATATTAAGAAACCTTGACCATGGTTTCAGAAAGAGATGAACCAGAAAGAGATGAACAAAGGTTCCCAGCCAGTTAGAAGAATGATTGAAAATCGGGTCATCCCCCTGCCTGCCAAATGGAAAACCTTCTTGTCCCATCCTAAACAAAAACAAAACAAAGCCGACGTCGTCCTTGTCACTCATGCTACAGACACCAGTTGACAAAACGATTTCAACTGGTGGAGATTTCAGCGATGCCACTCAAACTGAGTCTCCCAACCCAGATGCAGACACAAGTCATTTGGAGGCATCTCATGAGGAGGAAGATACGAAGGTGTTCCTCCAGTAAATAACCAAGCATCCAGCATTTTGGTGTTGTTTCACAAGACACAAATGTTGCTGTGTTACTGCTGATACATTTTGACAAAATGAAATGTCCGAAAATCTGGATTAAAAGATAGCTTGTCCCTATTCTCACCACAGTGGATCATTCAGATATCTGAATCCTACATAGGAAAGGATCAGCTTCAGAAACTGCGGGCTGGATTTCATGCCCGCACTGGGTGTGATTCGACTCCTTGGCAGGGAATCTTGCTGGAATGTTTTTCAGCAGTACTAGGGTCTGCTGAAATCAACGAGAAAAGGTGATCTTCCTGAGATGCAGGACTCTTCATTTGTAAAATACAGTCTGCGAAAGTGAGGTACTGTCAACATGGCCCGGTCAGTCATGAGTCGCAGAGTCCATAATTTATGCCAGAAATTCTGCTCCCGACAAATGATGCACTCTCTTTTCACATCAGACAGCCAACTGTCAGGCAGCAGTTTGGCAACAATGTCATCTGCAGTTCCAACAACCCTTTTCCACCCGAGACCATGGGATGGAGGCTTGAAGACAGTGTTTTTGTTTCAGTTCCATGCATGTGCTGACCTCATCTTCCGTGTTTGCACCAAGCAATGTACACAAATTAGTGCAAATGCAGAATGTCTCTTCTACCATGCACAGCAACATGCCAATGCCATGACACTGGCGATATCTGTTACAACGGCTGAAGAATGATAAAATGCTTCATCTACTGATGCTACCTATTAAGTGGTTGCTAACGTCGTGTCACTCTGATGAGCACGAAATACCGACACTTCGTACATCTGTTAGGTTGCTAAAGTCATGGCACACGGAATAGCGTGATTATTGCATCAGTATTGTTCAGCCCTACCGAAAGGGGGGAAAAGGCCACGCCCCCCCCCCCCCCCCCCCCCCCTCTCTCTCTCTCTCTCTGAAAATGGAGGTAAATAAGGACAAAACAAAAATCATGGTATTCAGAAAGGGGGAATTGTTGGCTAAGCATGAAAAATGGTTCTATAATGACACCAGATTGGAAGTTGTTAATAACTACTGCTATTTAGGTTTCAATTTTACCACGAAACTGAGTTGCAAGCAGGGTACAGACCACTTAGCGGCAAAGGGGGGAAAAAGCGGTAATATGTCTAAGTAAAGCTTTTCAAAAATACAAAGAAATGACACGAAACATTCTTCAAAATGTTTGATTTTAAAGTGCAACCAATTTTATTATACTCGTCTGAAATTTGGGGACTACAAAGACTTGAGAATATTGAAAAAAAATCACTTAATGGCTTGTAAAAGATTCCTCGGAGTTCCTGTCAGAACACCCAATAAACTGGTGTATGGTGATTTATGAAGATTTTCTCTTTTCATAAATAGCTATATTAGTTGCATTAAGTATTGGTTTCGATTATTGGAAATGGGGAATGACAGACTACCGAAAACAAGCTATGAAATGCTGCTATGTTTAGACAGAAATGGAAAAGACTGCTGGGTTTCTAGAATTAGGGAAATTCTGTGTAAAACTGGATTCAACTTTGTATAGCTGCAGCAGGGGGTTGGTGATAAAAACTCCTTTTTGGGGTCATTCAAACAAAGGCTAGTAGATATGTTTATACAGGAATGGTCTGGAGCTGTTAGAGACAAAGATAGATATGAAATTTATCGGTCCTTCAAGACGATCTTTGAAAAAGAGAAGTATATTTCAAACACTGATATATATTGCTTTAGAGTGGCTGTATCACAGGCTAGATTTGGAGTACTTCCATTAAACAACAACTTACACCGGTACAGCGTTTTATCTCTAGACAGAAATTGAGCTTTTTACATCAATGAAAACGAACATCACTTTTTGTTTAAATGCCCTATGTACGCAGACCTCAGAAGGAAATTTAAACCAGATTCTTCCTTTAGATCCCTAAAAACAGCACTTGAAGCAAGAAATCAAAGTCTATGTCGGAATGTGTCAAAGTTTATTTTTCATACCACAAACAAAAGAAAACAATTTCTTGATAGTAAGTGTAGGAATGGATGACATTGCAGTTGTACCAAAATGGGTAATTCTCTGTGTGTGCGATTGCCCCCCCCCCCCCCCCACTCCCCCCCCCCCCACTCCCCCCCCCCCCCCCCCCCCCCGTTTATTTCTTCGTTTAATTTGCTTGATTCCATGCCCCCCACACCCCAACCCCTTTGTTTCTATAATGGCCTATGGCCGATGTACAATAAACAATTCGAGTTCGAGTTCTCTCTCTCTCTCTCTCTCTCTCTCTCTCTCTCTCTCTCTCTCTCTCTCTCTCTCTCTCTCTCTCTCTCTTCACTTCTGCATTGTCACTTATGACCACAGGAGAGTGCCTAATTATTTTCCGTGAAAACAAGTAATTTATCTCCAAAATGATTTTCAATTTTGATTTAATCATACAGAAATGTCAGTTTTTCCTCCTTTGTCAAACATTCAACCTTTCCCTCTCTTTCCTTTCATAATTAGTGCCCCTAAAACAAAGACGTTTCCATAATTATTTAGTTTCTAACGATCAGACATAATTGATCATTCAAAATTTATGGATACGGATTTTGTTTACGAAGCTTTCATGTCTTGACGTGGCCTCGTTGTTGCTGTTGTTGTTGCTGCTGCTGTTGTTTGTTTTGTTTCTTGTTTTTTTCGGTCAGACTTTCAGATTTTATAACTATCACGGTTAACTGGGCGTAAAAAGAAACACACAAGTTCCTTCCTTCCCCTCGTTAGTCAACTTTATTCCTTCTACGAATTGACTGATTAGACTACAAATACCACCACAATGATATTAGACAGGAGAATTTTCTGTTTTTTGTGTGTGCTCTTATACCGTAAATTAGGATAAAAGTTAGTAATTATCAAAGTCCTTTTGTAAAGTTTCGGACGCATTATGAGTTTTTCTGCGATTTTGAGTGTTTTCGGCAGCCATTTTTAATACACAAAAATCCTTTAGAAAAAACTATCTGCCCACTTCTACCTCGAAATGCCGACCTCTTCATATTTAAGCCCATTTTCGCAGATTTTATCTAGTCTTACTACTGTGCACATCAACAAAGAGAACAAAACTGTGTGGTCTAAAGAGTGCCTCTTCCGTTACTTGTCAATTAAGTACTATTGTGTACGTCAACAAAGAGAATAAAACTGTGGACGAAAGAGTGAATTTTAGCTTCTTCCCTCGCTTGTGAATTAAGTACTGCTCAGTCTACTGTGTGTACCGACAAAGAGAGTAAAACTGTGTGTTAAAGAAACAAGGCTCTGGGCCTCGTTAAAGAGTGAATCGAATGACAGAATCTATCCTTTGAAGTTTTGTTTGTTTTTGTTTGTTTTTAAGGGATCAAAATAATTGAATTCAAATTAGCTGGTTTTAGCCTTCTTCTCCTTCGGTCAAAAACAGCTTTCCAACGAAACTTCTGTGAATTAATCAGCTGACTACTAAAAATGTACAAGTAGCATAATTATAGGACAACTACAGAGCTCTTTCAGAGACTCAAAGTGCTTTACAACTTAATGAAAAGCATGCAACACATAAATACTCACACACAAATCAAAGGCATAAAAATACATTACTAAATATAGTCATTCATAGGATCTGTACAGAAACACACACACACACACACACACACACACACACACACACACACACACCACACACACACACACACACACACACACACACACACAGGTAGTTGCCTGGATTGTGTGTTTCGGTTTTGTT
>JABMCL010000758.1:22500-122500 GCA_018857735.1 Alviniconcha marisindica
GCTCTCGTTCTGTGCGTAAACAGAGCGGCAGACATTGCTGACTTCGTCTGTTCTCAACCCGTACAGCTTCACTGCGGTATTCTGCAATATACATTTTTATGTCGGTAAGTCTTGTTGATGATGATGATGAAGTGATGCTTTATGTCCTCAGATGTCAGTTGACATATTAGGGACAAGCTGAGACCAATGCCGAAGCACGGTGCAATAAATCTTTACGTCCACGGAAACCAGAAGGCTCTTAGGACGGACAGTCCAGGACGTCCACCTCGACTCTCACACAGCTCCTGAACCATGGTAGATCTTGTTAATCGTTTTGCTGTGTAAAGCCTGCCACAAATGTGTAACTTGCAGGTGTCGAGTGACCTAAAATCATATTTACTAGCCTACAATGGACTATAGAATTGTGACCTAGGCATGTTCATTGTACATGACAGGCACGCTTGCAACTCGCTTGCTTTCGGCACCTCGCCTGATCGGTAATTGCGTAATGTTGATCCTTCAGTTAAAGCGTCAGTTGTCTCCACGCTTGTGGCTCATAGGCTCATTTTTTTATTTTACGTGGAAACCACACAACTAACTAATCAGGAAGAGTCGGCATAATTTTCTGTTAAAATTACGTAGCTGTACTGGCAGCGGTTTGACCTCCGTCTTCCTACAGTTTATTCATTTTCGCACAAAAGCACACCGAATTGCAATTGAGAAAGGACCCCGTGACTAGGTGGTAAGTTTTATGCTGACCTCACCTGTCCAAAGTGATCTGTTCACGTCAAACACAGATGCCTTCAATTTAAAATACAATACAAAAGAAGAAGAAAACGATCTATTTTAAGTGCTACACGTCAAGGAGCCTTATTTGGGAATCCATTCGGCCTGCAGTTGCTAACAAAAATGTCCTAAATCCACGAGTTCAGAGGCCAAACAGCTGCCAATAAAATTATAATTTCAGTTTTATAGCAAGTTACGGCCACCTCTTCCTGATCAACATTTCTGTCACAGTCGAGCAAACTACTGAGTCGTCTTTAGGCAAAGTCCAAAACTTAGTGTTCACTTGGCCGTACACGACTTTCTTTGATGGCTATATATAGTGCGTCTGGACTCTAGCGGTGAGGACACACAATCTAAGGTCCCTTAATTCTGCAGGGAAACCAAAGCCATGAGATTTCTCTCCGTTAAGCCTAGAGTTGCTCACTGTAACAGCTATATGTAGCTTGCTGCTGCTACTGTCAACATTCCAACCCCGGATCTGTGGGAGATCAGTGGTTATGTCCTTCATGAAATAGAATAAAATCCTTCAAAGATGAAGAACAACTTTGTGTGTTTCTTTCTGCGGTGTGGTTAAAATAATCTCTCTCTCTCTCTCTTCCTCTCTCTCTCTCTCTCTCTCTCCTCTCTCTCTCTCTCTCTCTCTCTCTCTCTCTCTCTCTCTTTTTTCCTCCTTTTTATTTAAAGTCTTTTCACCTAAGTGATATTAGACTGATCTTATAATTACCATGCTAACAACATGTATCAGCAAGTTGCACCATTATAAATTTATGCTAAAAAAAACACCTGTCCAACCTTACTTGCAGTTAACAAACAACATAATTATATACATTTGTGTCTGTATCCATACTGAAAATTTGTTTCACTTGATCTATATCTCATACTCACAGGATCACATATATGCTCATGTGGTAACACCCTAAATGTCGTGTACTGGCAGGTTGATACTCAAAAGATATAGTATAGAAACACTCGCTTACTTTCTGTCAAACTTAATTCAGCTATCACACAAATTTTCATTCACCCAACCCTATATATACTCTAATACGTGTAACCAAGACCCTCTATGCATCAACTGTGATGGTAAACATTCTGCGGCATTTCATGGTTGTAAAAGCTAAACCCCTCCTGAAATCTGCGTACAAAATTAAAGCCTCACAATACATGTCTTTTACTGGTGCGCTGAAAATAGCTTAAACAGAGACAAGAGATTCAGAAGCAGAGAGAAGAGAAACAGAAACACTCAAATCAAAACAAATGACAATGTCTTATGCCCAAGCAGTCTCCAGAGGATCTATACAACCACAGTCATTTCCTGATTTTGTAAGATAGTCAGTTATCTCTGTTGTCAAAGCCCTCGGTAACAAAGATACATCATCTGCGACATCCGGTCTGTTTTCCATCTATAAGAGTACTCATACGGGCATAGAAGCTGATGACGGATCCATCCATGGTTGAAACTGTTATGATGGTTAAAATGATATATATTCTATTCGTGTTTTGTTCCTTGCACAGATGCGGGTCGTTGGATGGTGCTAGCTCATACCGCTGCATGGTCAGTACGGGAACGAAACCACAGAGAAGCTGCAAAGGTTCACCATGTCAGGTAAGGCGGCAGAGACTGGTCGTAGTCATCAACATTAATTTCGTCAACAGGAACATCGTCATCATCATCATCATCATCACTATACCATCATTATCAATAGTAATGTAAGACTCCCGAACCTTGGAAAATGTCTTGTGTTGTACCTGTGCCAAAAACAGCTTCTGTTGTGACTCTAGGCGATGAGTGACTCCGTCCTGTTGCTTTGACATCCTCAGACATCAAGGTGTTCGACAGGCTTGTTCTTAATCATTTGTAGGTTGCTGTTGAAGAGTTTTAGACGCATTTCACTTTGCTAGCAAGGCGAAGAGAAGTGTTGGTGATACTAATTTATACGTTCTTAACAATATGTATGCACATTTAGATAAAGTGAATGCCATTGTCTGGCTCATGTGTGTTAATTTTTCAAGTGTTTTCAATACGATACAGTACGTGACACATGCTTGCTTGACAAGTTACTTGAAATGAAGATCAGCGTACTAGTGTTCTATGGATAATAGACTACCTGACCAACAGACCTCAGTTTGTTAGGATTAGTGCTGATGTTAAGTCTGCCACAAGGTGTACGAATACATGTGCCCCCCAAGGGACAGTGCTTTCACCGTTTCTGTTTTGTTTGTACATTGAAAGCTGTAGAAGACAAAGTGAAAACACACCGATCGTAGAATTTGCATACGACACTGGACTGACTGGACATATAACTGACGATGACGACTCCTACCACCGGCAACAGATTAGAGACTTTGTGGACTGGAGTGACGAGAACTACCTCCAGTTACATGAAGGGGGAAAAAAGACAGGAAATGAGTGTTGATTTTAGAAGGAATCGATGTTGAAAAAGTAAAAGTGTATAAATACCTAGGAATAACGTTTGTTGACAAACAATATTGGAAATGTCACGTAGATAAGAAGTTAAGAAGGTTCACAGCAGGTTATATTGTTTGAGAAACCTCAGGTCCTTTGATGTCAGTGAAGAAATTTTACAGATGTTTTATACCACTACTATTAGCAGCGCTTTAACTTTAGCAGTGTTATAACTTTTGGAATGACTTGCTAGGGTGGAAATGCATCCAAGAAGGACAAAGGCAGACTCGATAAGACCATCAAGAAGGCGGGTGAGGTTGTGGGGAGAAGGCAAGAAAGCACAGACACAGCTTGTCATCAATTAGTGACAAACAAACTGAGGTCAATTTTGACTGACGAGACGCACCCACTCTGACCTGAATTTGACAACAGACACAGAGACAGATTTAGGATTCCCCGTAGTAAGATTACACGATACCTACAGTCATTCATTCCAACGGCCATTCGGACACACAATCAACAAGAAGGCAGACAAACACAATACGTAACGGCTACAGACGGGGACGCGGGGACGACGAGACTGGGATCAAATGGAGGAATGTATGGGAGTGAATGGGACTGACAGCTGTTTGTGCGAGTGGATTGTGTCATTTGGAAGAGTGAGAACGTGTTGGTTCAATGTTTTATTATATAATACATTATATGGCATACCATGTACTTTCCGCAATGGACTAATAAAGTTATCCTGTAGCATCGTCAGCATCATCACTAATACTGCCATAAGCAGTAATATTTCCCATCCTTTTTCTTCACCATGATTGTAACCTTGACGTTTTCATTTTTGGGGTCAGGTTTTTTAGTTTTCTTTAGGTTTTGGTCTCCTGTTCTTGTTTTTCCTTCTTTCCGTTGTCTTTGTAGAGGTTTTGTGTATGGGAGGGGCGTTTGCTTTTGTTCGGCCTGTTTGTTGCTGTTGTTTGTTTTCTGGCGGGAGGGAACGTTTAACTGTCTGAAAATGGATAAACGGGTGATGGTATAAAAATGAATTTAGCAATTCTTTTCCAGCGACCTCGTGCCAGGCTTGTGCAGACATCCACTCACAACAAACGACGGTCATGGTGCTTCCAGCTCGTGATTTAAAAGACGTGTACCATGAAACCGAAGACCTTCAGCAGTTCTACAAGTACATCAACAGCTTGTTTAATGGTGTAGGAGGAGCTGTGGTCATCCATTCAAATAATCCCAATTTACTTGAACGATTTGATCATAAAGTAGACGACAAATTAACTGACCTGATATCCGACGGGTCTATGTACCACGACGTGTTCAAAAGGTTTTACTTTGACAACGCCCACCTTGTGTACATAATCAAGCCCTCTGCAAGAACCAGGCCATTGAGTACCCTGGACTTCAAGACAAAGACGTCAGTCAATAAAGGCAAAGACGTGCCCTCCTACGTTCAGATGTCAGTCTGGCTGGAAACGATCTGTGATAGTTCTGATAGTCCTGAATCTACCGACGAAAACGACATGGAATTTGAAGAAGGAAAGCAAATCTTTATCAAGAAAGATTACGGACGTGAACCGTTCCAAGAAAGCATGACCATACAGGCGAAGTCCCTACAGCAAGCGACTAGGCAGGACCTCGTCAGACACTGTTGGGAAATTTTGAAGCTGAACGAATACATTTCAGCTTTCTCGAAAATCAGGTGCGGTGGTTCCGTATATTTCGGTGTGCGTGAGCAAAGAGAAAAAAAAGAATTGTGGATCTCTGCATTACCACAGTGCACCGAGTTTGTTGAGCTTACGGACAAAGGTCATCGTGAGAAATGGAGCATTTGGAAAGATCTAAACCTCGGGACCAAACCGACCCTATACTATGTGACCAAAGGAGACAAAGTCAAGAAAGTCGAAAAAGCAACGGGAGAGTTCTGGACTGAGGCTATCCAGCTGGATGAAGAAGAGCGTGTCCAGTTCCACCGTGGCATCCTGGAGAGAGTGGTGGACGAACTGAAGTGGGTGGGAGCTGAAGAGCCCTACGACCCTGTTCAAGTTTTTTTCCACGACGTGGCCAATGCGCAGGCTGACCACTGCGTCATTGAGGTCAGGATCAACTACTACCACGGCCTGTGCTTCCACAACAAGGAGGGTCCGGAGTCCTACAGGATCAAAGGGCCAGGAAATCCTCGTACAGCACCGGCACCACACCGAATACATTTCCCTGAGTGGGTCAAAAGCTTCAACGCTAATGCTGCTAGGCAAATGAAAGAACTGTCATGGAAAACCGGAGTTTCTGTACTAGTCCTGTGATGCCTTTAGCACGTTAGGCGATATATCTGTTTGATTGCAAAGACACTGTGCAGTTACTTGAACTGTTTGTGAACGGACTCTGACCCTGCTGTCTTTCGTGAAGATTCAGTAGCAGAAATCTGCCCCAGCACATCTTGATAACTCTTTCACTCCTTGTAAGAGTGCAGCCATGACGTTAAGTGGTACATCCATAGTGTTAGGTGGTGCATCCATGATGTCATTGGTGCATCCATGACGTTGTATGGTGCATCCATGACGTTATGTGGTGCGTCCATGATGTTATGTAGTTCATCGTGATTTTATGAAATCGTGTATCCATGACGTTATGTGGTGCATCCATGGTGTCAGGTGGTGAGGAACATTTCATGATGTTATGAAATCGTGCAACCATGACGCTATGGCGACAAGCCAAACCGGTTTGTCAATGATAACCTGCAGAGACGCCGGCCGTATTGAGTGGCTGAGTGGCGTGCAGCGACTGCAGTGTGCTCAGCGACTGTTGGGACAGGTCTGCCTCACTTACCGCCGAGTGCAGGAGAACAAGGGCAGACCCGTGCGTATCTTTACACACTACACATGGACACTGTCACCCACATAAATTTACACAGTACACAGGGACACTGTCAACCACATAAATTTACACACTACACATGGACACAGTCACCCACATAAATTTACACAGCACACAGGGACACTGTCACCCACATTACACATGGACACTGTCACCCACATAACTTTACACATTACACATGGACACTGTCACCCACATAACTTTATACATTACACATGGACACTGACACTCATATTACACATGGACACTGTCAGCCGCGTAACTTTAGTGACACATTATATATGGACACTGTTACCCACATAACTTTACACATTACACATGGACACTGTCACCCACATAACTGTACACAGTACACACGGACGTTGACACCGACATAACTTTACACATTACATATGGACACTGATAGCCACATAACTTTACACATTACACATGGACACTGTCACCCACATAACTTTACACAGTATTCAGGGACACTGTCACCCACATTACACATGGACACTGTCACCCACATAACTTTACACAGTACACAGGGACGCTGACACCTACATAATTTTACACATTACACATGGATACTGTCACCCACATAACTTTACACATTACACATGGACACTATCACCCACATAAGTTTACACAGTACTCAGGGACACTGTCACCCACATATCTTTACACATTACATATGGACACTGTCACCCTCATAACTTTACACATGGACACTCACCCACATAACTTTACACACATAACTTTACACATTACACATGGACACTGTCACCCACATAACTTTACACACATAACTTTACACATTACACATGGACACTGTTACCCACATAAATTTAAACATTACCCTTGGACACTGTCACTCTCATAACTGTACACATGGACACTGTAGCCCACATAACTTAACACATTACATATGGACACTGTTACCCACATAACTTTGCACAGTACATATGTAGAACTGTCACCCACATAACTTTACACAGTACATATGGACACTGTCACCCGCATAACTTTACACAGTACATATGGACACTGTCACACACACAACTTTACACAGTACACATGGACACTGTCACCCACATAACTTTACACAATATACATGGATACTGTCACCCATATAACTTTACACATGGACACTGTCACGCACAACTAAACTACTCTTCCCTGTTTGAGCGCATACAATGTTCAGGTACATGGGAGCGTTATGTTCAACAAAGCAGAAACATGAAGGCGAATCACGTTTCTCCGCTGATTCATGGGGAACCCTTCTAAAGCAAACCAAACAAAAAAGCCAGTTACACTAATTTGTATGTCTTTATTAACATACTGTTAAACGCTTGTGATAAGTTGCAAGGTAGCTTCGTATATTTGGAACATTTAATTCTCTCAAAACTCTTATTGGCAACCATCAGCAGCTTAGTTTGAACAAGATAATATAATAGCGGCCGACAACACAGCTTCGATGATTGCTCGCGGCACTATTTTTACAAAGAAGAAGAAGAAAAGAGAAGAAAAGAGAGATAGAGAGAACGCAACTCGTATCTGCAAAGCCTACTTTTCTCACAATCTGTCCGGCAACACCAGACTAAACCGCGACCTCTCCAAACGATGAGACGGCCGTGCACCTGACAGGGATTAAGAAAGGCGTCGCGTGATCCTGATTACAACTCCAGTGCGTAAATCGGGACACACGATAGGCAGGCTGGGGGGGGGGGGGGGGGGCAGAGGTCATAGGTTTAGTGCTGAAACGGTATAATTTATGCATGCAGTGTCATCGTTACGTTTTATCAACGTCGTGTGTGTAGGTTGTGTGTGTGTGCGTGTGTGTGTGTGTGTGTGTGTGTGTGTGTGTGTGTGTGTGTGTGTGTGTGTGTGAGAGAGAGCGCTTTAGTCAAAGTCAGTATATAATAATGTAACCATTGCTATTTTTAGCGGTGAAGCTGCAGTGTAACCAGTGATACATTTAACGGTGATGCTACAGTGTAACCAATGATACATTTAGCGGTTAAGCTGTAGTGTAACCAGTGATACATTTAACGATGCTGCTGCAGTGTAACCAGTGATACATTTAACGGTGATGCTGCAGTGTAACCAGTGGTACATTTAACGGTGATGCTGCAGTGTAACCAGTGATACATTTAACGGTAATGCTGCAGTGTAACCAGTGATACATTTAACGGCGATGCTGCAGTGTAACCAGTGATACATTAGCAGTGAAGCTATAGTATAGCCGTGTATTTGGTGGTGAAGCCTGTTATGCATAACCCAGTATAAAAATATGTTTAAAAAAATATACAGAAGGCAAGTGCCTGTGTCTTTGAACGAACAGGAAGAGTAGCTTCCTTATTAGGAATTCCTGCTAAACAGATAATCGCACTTTTCCCGTAACGACAGAATTCCACTCTTTTCTTCCGTAGCAACCGCTTTATGAAATGTACAAGAAGGGAAAGTATACTTCGTCATTTTTGTTACGTAAACAATCACATTTCATGCAGGTTCCAGGTGAGATCAAGAGCAGGGAGGTGGAGCTGGACCCTCAGCCCAGAAGAGATCATGAGCAGGGAGGTGGAGCTGGGCTGCGAAAGTTGGACTTCTTTCACTTCGGGTTGTTCCTCAACAGCGGTGCAACGGACATTGTCCTTGTGACTCTGCCCAAGCACGGCAGTTGAAACAGCAATTGCGCAGTGCACAAGTCGCTGGGCAATGGTGAGGGGACACCGCCTTAACACTTCCATTGTTCTGGCGGCGGTCCACGGTCTCTCCGGTCTTTTTCGGGCGGTATCCGCGGTGGAGCCTTCACTCTCTCTCCCCCGCCCCACCTTCCCCGTCCCTAATAAGCAACCTCGCTTCTGTGGACGTAAAGCAATATGGTCTCGTCATTTTTGTCTATTGTTCAGACGGTGCTTACCTGGACTGGCCTAAATGGTATGTGGACAAATCAGTTTGACTTAAATTACTCTAACGACTGGTTGATGTCTAAAGTTACACGAGTTTTACCAGATCGATATATCGAACTATGATCCTCTGAAATTTAATCCAAGAAATATAATTATCGAATGTTTAAAAACGTGTTTATGCCTGAAGATTATTTGCAGATTTTACCGCATTACACATTAGTACATTTTAGAACACTAAACCATAGCCTCCCAATTCAAAGGGGACGAGTATTGAACTTGCCTTACGAAGACAGGTTATGTACTAAGTGTTCATCTGCTGACATTGTCGATGAATTCCATTGTTTTCAGTTGTCTTTTTTTTTAGGGGGGGGGGGGGGGGGGAGCTAAATCCAGAAGAAAATCTTTCGCAGTTTTCTTGTAAAAACGCAAATTTTAATAGAGTTCAGTCTTTTTTGGAGTAAAAATGCAAATGTTCATAGATTTTAGTCTCTTTTTTTGCAGTAAAAAGAAACGATCATTGACATATTTAGCACACTTATTCATATTATGAGCGAATTCTGATGTCAAGTATAAGTAGAACGAAAACATTTTTTTTAAATCTTTTTATTTTCTATTGTTGTAATCTCTAGTTTTATAGAATGTATGCCTGTCGAATCCCTTTCCCCCTTTTCTTGTGTGTGTGTGTGTGTGTGTGTGAGAGTGAGTGTGTGTGTGTGTGTGTGTGTGTGTGTGTGTGTGTGTGTGTGTGTGTGTGTGTGTGTGTGTGTGTGTGTGTGTGTGTGTGTGTGTGTGTGTGTGTGTGTGTGTGTGTGTGTGTGTGTGTGTGTGTGTGTGCCATCTATTTTTATTCTTTCCTCTAGTTTTCGTTTTGTTTATTATTTTTGCTTCTTTTTTATGATCTCCCTTTCTCTGGTTTCTCGTCGTTTTTGTTTTCTTGTTTGTTTTGGAAATGCGTGCGATTTTGTTGTTGTTTACTTCTATTTGTTTCATTTTGTTTCTTTTTGTTGTATGCATTTGCACTTTTTATTTATTGCCGTGTTTAACCAGTGTGAAATTTGTCTGATGTTTTTTCATTAATGTTTCATTGGGGTTTCTGAAATAAATGACTTGACTTGTTACCTTCTTCTGCTGTAAAATCGTGTGGCAGGCCAAGTGTACTCAGTACAACACAGTGACTAGTACATCTATTTTTACACGAGTCAGTGTCTGTGCCTGAGTTTGTTATATATATATATATATATATATATATATATATATATATATATATATATATATAAAATTGGACAATATAAATCACGAAGGTGCAATTTTCGGAACAGATGCCTTTGACTTGAAAAAACAACTGAAGATATTTCTCAGGTTATCCTGTTTGTCTAAAATCTAAACGCTTTGTGTGTGTTACACACACACACACACACACACACACACACACACACACACACACACACACACACACACACAGATAAAATTATAAAGAATAAAACTGATATTAATTATTTATGTATTTTAAACGTTGTGTGTTGATCGTGCATTTCTGAAGAAAAAAGTCTCGTGGTGGAAACAACACAACGCAAAAGAAAACAGAAGAAAACCGTCAAGGCGCCGTCTCGACCTTCTTGAAGCTTCTGAGTTCAGAGCCGTCTTCTGTTTGCATTCAACTCGCACAAAGCTACGTCGGGTTCGACGGTAGTGTAGGCCAGACCTTTGTGGCAACGGGTGTCGTATAAAACTACTCGCCTGGGGCGGATCAGTGACGTCAGTCGTGAAAACAGTTACTACCGGGTATTGGTGGAAACACTATACGTGCACGTAGTCTTCACATGTATACATACACACCTGTACAATAGATACATACACACACACGTGTACACTACACACACACACACACACACACACACACACACACACACACACACACACACACACACACACCAGTACATTGTACATATATATGCAAATACACATCTGTACACTATAACCACTGACATATACATGCACACCTGTACATTATACACACATATATAAACACAATCCACATCAAAGAAGTATGAAGCAGTCAATGGGTGTATTAATTGTAATGTAAAAGAGTATTTGTAAGGCACTTACACCTAATGTGAGCCCGAAGTGCACGACACACAAACAATTAGGTCAACAAAATATATACACAACCTCAGCACAGTGAACCCTGCTAACTACATAAACAAACACACTACAACACTTTATTCTTATTTCTTATCACTTTCAACACACATACACACACACGCGCGCAGAGTCACACACACACACACACACACACACACACACACACACACACACACACACACACACACACACACACACACATAAATAAGATTTTTCTTTTTTCTTTTTACTTTGTGCGTTCATCAAGGCGCCGTCTAGACCTCCTCGAAGCTTTTGAGTTCAGAGCCGTCTTCTGTTTGCAGCCAAACTTGCACAAAAGCTATGGCGTGCTCGACGGTAATGTAGGCCTGATCTTGACACTAACCCAGACCTGGGTGTCAACGGGTGTCGCATTGCGACATGAAATTACCTCGTCTGACGTACAGGTTTTCAGGCTTGTATAATATGCCCTGTAATTTAGTGTGCAACGTTTATACATGTTCAGTGTCAGCTAGCAACACTGTATCTTTCTCAACCAATCTTCTTCTTTTTTCATGGCCAGTTTAAAAGGATTTAGAGTCAACTGTGGTAGCTAACCAGCCACAAATTCTCACATACAAACCTGTGCACTATACACACATATACATATACACCAGTCCACTATACACACATATACATACACACCTGTGCATACATACACACCTGTGCATCATACACACCTGTCTGCCATACACACATATGCATACACACCTGTCCACAATACACACACAGGCATACACACATGTCCATTATACACATACACACGTCCACTAAACACACATATACATACACCCCTGTGCACTATACATACACACATCTGCTATATGCACACATACATACACACCTGTCCATTATACACACATAGACATACACACCTGTCAACCATACTCACCTGTCCATTCTACACATATATACATACCTGGCCACTATATAAATATATACATACACACCTGTCCACCATACACACATAATCTGTCCACTCTACACATATACACCTGTCCACTATACACATACACACCTGCCCACTATACACACATATACATATTCACCTATGCACCATACATACATACATGTCCACTATGCACACATATACAATTACATAAACATCTGTCCACTGTACACACATATACATACACACCTGTACACTAAACATACATAAACACCATGCATCACATATACATAAACACACCATGCACCAAAGAAGTATGAGTGAGTGAGTGAAGGTGTAGTGTAATGGATGGATGCATGTTATTTAGATAAATGCTCCACAATGATGTGTTTGGAATGAGACAACACACACACACACACACACACACACACACACACACACACACACACACACACACACACACACACACACACACCATACAGACACAAATTCATTCCTGTTCATACTTTTACTGTTCGTCAACATGAATGCACAATAATTTATAACCACAAATAATAGTTTGGTGTTATGCACCGGTTTTTCCGTGTTTGAAGGCCTACAAGAGAAGTGTGTTTGCCGCCGTGAGAATAAGGAACAACTCCAAATACAGGCAATGAAAAAAATGACAACATCCCACCACAAAATGAAGATGAAGAAATCCTTACAGACTTTTTGGAAGCTTAATGTTCAAAGCAAAACCTTCATTTAAATTACATATTGCTCAACTGCCTGAACATTGCTTGTTTCAGCATAAAAACCACTCGGTACAGATCATTTCAAGTCAGCCTTGATCAGAAAAAACCACCGCCACATTGCTCCTTCCTGATCCGGCATAGACACATACTCAGGAAGAACACGGTCCGGCAAACACATCTGTCCCAACAGACCTTCCACCATTCACCCCCCACCCCCCAAGTGTGCCAACGTGGAGTAGAAGCGTTTAGTTCGATGATTGCTTCATTCACCGACTACAGACCCCAACCCACTTTCAGCAATGGCATATGGCGCATCATGATGTAAGATGTCACCTACTGCTGCATGCATCCCCCCCCCCCTCCCCCCCCCCAGCCCGGCCTGTTCTCATGACAAATTAGACGTGGTGAGCATCTCTCCTAGACCTTAAACTGCATGCATCAGCCCCCCCCCCCCCCCCCCCCCCGGCGCGTCCTCTAGATGGGCTAGGCGTGGCTAGCATCTCTCCTAGACTTTACGCTGCATGCATCCCCCCCCCCCCCCCCCCCCCCACGGCCTGGGCGTGTCCTCAAGACGGGTTGGGTTTGGCGAGCGTCTCTCCCAGGGCCTCCAGCAGCTCACGCCTGTAGTCATCAAAGCCGCCGTCCACCTCATTGATGGTCTGCTCTTCCACCACCCACAGCTGGCAGTCCGTCTCTCGGATCAGCCGCTCGTCGTGACTCACGATGATCACACCTGTAACACACAGCCCTCTGACCGTCACCACAACACACACAGCCCTCTGACCGTCACCACAACACACACAGCCCTCTGACCGTCACCACAACACACACAGCCCTCTGACCGTCACCACAACACACACAGCCCTCTGACCGTCACCACAACACACTACCACAACACACACAGCTCTCTGCAAGTCTGTCAATCATTACAACTGCAACACATCCAAGTGTGTACAAGTCTGCCAATCATCACACCTACAACACACACAACTCTGTACAAGTAACAGTGATCACACATGTAACACAACACAGCTCTGTACAAGTAACGGTGATCACACAGTACATGTACCACAACACAGCTCTGTACAAGTAACGGTGATCACACAGTACATGTAACACAACACAGCTCTGTACAAGTAACGGTGATCACACAGTACATGTAACACAACACAGCTCTGTACAACGGTGATCACACAGTACATGTAACACAACACAGCTCTGTACAAGTAACGGTGATCACACCTGCAACACAACACAGCTCTGTACAAGTAACGGTGATCACACCTGCAACACAATACAGCTCTGTACAAGTAACGGTGATCACACCTGCAACACAACACAGCTCCGTACAAGTAACAGTGATCACATCTGCAACACAACACAGCTCTGTACAAGTAACGGTGATCACACCTGTAACACAACACAGCTCTGTACAAGTAACAGTGATCACATCTGTAACACAACGCCGCTCTGAACAAATAAAGGTGATCACACCTATAACACAACACAGTTCTGTACAAGTAACGGTGATCACACATGTAACACAACACAGCTCTGTACAGGTAACGGCGATCACACCTGCGTTACATCACAGCCCTGTAGAAGTAACGGTGGTCACACCTGTAACACAACACAGCTCTGTACAGGGCTAGGGGTGATAAAGACCAAGAAAAGAAATGAAGTTGAAGGACCCTGGAAGGCAGAAGTGAGAGGGCCCTAGCAGGAGGCGTGAATGCAGGGTGATGTCAGTTTCTATGTCTAAGGCACATGGTGAAGTCATTTCCTGTGTCTAAGGCACAGGGTGACGTCATTTCCTGTGTCTAAGGAATCTGGCGCTGCACAAACAGAGCAGTCCTCACCTCCTGTGAAGTCCTTGATGGCATCGGCCAGAGCGTCTATGGACTCAATGTCAAGGTTGTTGGTAGGCTCATCCTGCAGAAGAAAAAAGGATGATAATGATGACAAGGCACTTCTGCACATACACCAACGTCAGAGGTGGACAGTTCCATGACAGACAGGAGCAAATAATTTTCATGTCTCTGCAGCTCTGATCCTATGATCCTGCTTTCATATTGCTAGGCTCTTTGATCTGAGCACTGTGGAATTCCCCCAGAACGACCAAAATCATCACCAGAATGACCAAAATCAGTCACTGGACTAAAATCAGTCACCAGAATGACCAAAATCATCACCAGAATGACCAAAATCATCACTAGAAAGACCAAAATCATCACCAGAATGACCAAAATTAGTCACCAAAATCATTACTAGAAAGTCAAAGACCAAAATCATCACCAGAATGACCAAAATCAGTCACCAGCATGACCAAAATCAGTCACTGGACTAAAATCAGTCACCAGAATGACCAAAATCAGTCACCAGAACGACCAAAATCATCACCAGAACGACCAAAATCTTAACTAGAAAGACCAAAATCATCACCAGAATGACCAAAATTAGTCACCAAAATCATTACTAGAAAGACCCAAATCATCACCAGAATGACCAAAATCAGTCACCAGCATGACCAAAACCATCACTAGAACAGCCAAAATCATCACCAGAAGGACCAAAATTAGTCACCAGAATCAAGACGTCAGGGGCACGACAGGACAGCTCCGCCAGAGCGACTCTTGCCCTCTGACCCCCCGAGAGGTCACGGTTGAGGATGGTGTGCGCGTGGCTGGCCAGACCCACTCTCCCCAACATCTTCCTGGCATCCTGGTACTGCAGGTTGAACAGTCGCTGTGGACAGACAGACAGCACACTTTACTGTCAGTGTGGACAGACAGCACTTTACTGTCAGTGTGGACAGACAGACAGCACACTTTACTGTCAGTGTCGACAGACAGCACTTTACTGTCAGTGTGGACAGACAGACAGACAGACAGACAGCACACTTTACTGTCAGTGTGGACAGACAGCACTTTACTGTCAGTGTGGACAGACAGACAGCACTTTACTGTCAGTGTGGACAGACAGCACTTTACTGTCAGTGTGGACAGACAGCACACTTTACTGTCAGTGTAGACAGACAGCACAACGTTTTACTGTCAGTGAGGACAGACAACACTTTACTGTCAGTGTGGACAGACAGCACAACACTTTACTGTCAGTGTGGACAGACAGCACTTTACTGTCAGTGTGGACAGACAGCACAACACTTTACTGTCAGTGTGGACAGAAAGCACACTTTACTGTCAGTGTGGACAGACAGCACACTTTACTGTCAGTGTGGACAGACAGACAGCACACTTTACTGTCAGTGTGGACAGACAGACAGCACACTTTACTGTCAGTGTGGACAGACGGACAGACAGCTCACTTTACTGTCAGTGTGGACAGACAGCTCACTTTACTGTCAGTGTGGACAAACGGACAGACAGCACAACACTTTACTGTCAGTGTGGACAGATGGACAGACAGCACAACACGTTACTGTCAGTGTGGACAGACAGTACATTCTACTGTCAGTGTGGACAGACAGCACAATTTACTGTCAATGTGGACAGACAGACAGCACAACACTTTACAGTCAGTGTGGACAGACAGCACAACACCTTACAGTCAGCGTGGACAGACAGACAGACAGCACAACACCTTACAGTCAGTGTGGACAGACAGACGGCACATCTTACAGTCAGTGTGGACAGACAGACAGACAGACAGCACAACACTTTACTGTCAGTGTGGACAGACGGACAGACAGCACAACACTTTACTGTCAGTGTGGACAGACAGACAGCACACTTTACTGTCAGTGTGGACAGACAAACACATTTTACTGTCAGTGGGACAGGACAGACAGCACACTTTACTGTCAGTGTGGACAGACGGACAGACAGCACAACACTTTACTGTCAGTGTGGACAGACAGACAGCACACTTTACTGTCAGTGTGGACAGACAGACACCACTTTACTGTCAGTGTGGACAGACGACAGACAGCACACTTTACTGTCAGTGTGGACAGACAGCACACTTTACTGTCAGTGTGGACAGACAGCACAACACTTTACTGTCAGTGTGAACAGACAGCACACCTTACTGTCAGTGTGGACAGACAGCACAACACTTTACTGTCAGTGTGGACAGACAGACAGCACACTTTACTGTCAGTGTGGACAGGCAGCACTTTACTGTCAGTGTGGACAGACAGCACAACACCTTACTGTCAGTGTGGACAGCACTTTACTGTCAGTGTGGACAGACAGCACAACACCTTATTGTCAGTGTGGACAGACAGCACAACATCTTACTGTCAGTGTGGACAGACAGCACAACACTGTACTGTCAGTGTGGACAGACAGCACACTTTACAATAATTACAGTCAGTGTGGACAACGTTTCAGTGTGAACAGACAGAACAAGATATTTCAGTGTGGACAGACAACTTTTCAGTCACTGTGGACAGACAGCACAGTGGTCAGTGAGGACAGACAGCACAACACTTTTTAATCAGTGTGAACAGACAGCACAACACTTTTCAGTCAGTGTGGACAGACAGCACAGTGGTCAGTGTGGACAGACAGCACAGTGGTCAGTGTGGACAGATGGCACACAGTCACTGTGGACAGACAGCACAACAATCAGAAACGCAACAGTGTGGACAGTCAGCACAACATTCAGAAACACAACAGTGTGGACAGACAGCATAACAGTCAGAAACACAACAGTGTGGACAGACAGCACAACAGTCAGAAACACAACAGTGTGGACAGACAGCACAACAGTCAGTGTGGACAGACAACACAACAGTCACAAACACAACAGTCAGTGTGGACAGACAGCACAACAGTCAGTGTGGACAGACAGCACAACAGTCAGTGTGGACAGACAGCAAAACAGTCAGTGTGGACAGACAGCACAACAGTCAGTGTGGACAGACAGCACAACAGTCAGAAACACAAAAGTGTGGACAGACAGCACAACAGTCAGTGTGGACAGACAACACAACAGTGTGGACAGACGGCACAACAGTCAGAACCGCAACAGTCAATGCAGACAGACAACTTGAGTCACTATTCCTCAAGACTTATTTGTAACTGGAGTTGCTGTCCAATCATTGTGATTAAATGATTACTGTAGCAAACTCTCACAACTAAAATAGAAACCTAATTTCCCAAGAGGAGCTGTTCATGGTAAGAATGGTGGGGTGTGTGGAACCTGGACTGCGAGTCACACAGGAAAAAAAAGCACTCACCTGCAGGTATTCCACTGGCGACTCCTCCAGGTTCAGCTGATCGGCCGAATGCTGGTCATACTTGCCCACACGCTGAAAAATGTGTACACAATTTTTTTGTTTAACAGAGAACAGAATTCTAATGTGAATCAAATTCTATTTAGCATATCTTCAAAATAAATTGAAAAGGTATGAGAATAATTCACCACTGCACCCTAGCCCCTTCAGTCAAGCACAAGTTAAAGAGAGAGACCCCCCCTCCCCCACCCCTTCAGTCAAATACAGGTTAAAGAGACCCCCCTCCATCACCCCCCCTTCAGTAAAACACAGGTTAAAGAGCCCCCCCTCCATCACCCCCCCTTAAGTCAAACACAGGTTAAAGAGACCCCCCTCCATCATCCCCCTTCAGTAAAACAGGTTAAAGAGCCCCCCCCTCCCCCCCCCATAAGTCAAACACAGAGTTAAAGAGAGAGACCCCCCCCCCCCCACCTTCAGTCAAACGATTAAAGAGAGAAACAGACCCCTCCCCCCCCCCCCTTCACTAAACACAATAAAGAGACACCCCTCCATCAACCCCCCTTCAGTCAAACACAGATTAAAGAGAGACCCCTCCCCCCCCTCCACCCCCACCTTTCAACTCAAACACGATTAAAATCCCCCCCCCCCCCCCCAGTCAACACAGATTAAAATCCCTCCCCCCCCCACTTCAGTGAGAGACAAGCAGGCAAACACAGGGTGGGCAGCCTGTCAGCCATACTCACCAGTCTGTGGTTAATTCTCCTCTCTCCTTCATTCTGCAACAAAATCACAATGCTGACATTATACCATTACACTGTTGTGCTCCAGGAAACTACCTTCACTCTGTATTTACTTGTCAACATTGGAACCAACCCTTTCACTGGCAACACTGGGCAAACTTCGGACATGGGGTGGAGGGCATAATTATGGGTAATTATAATAACACCTTGAACTGAACCGTGTGGCCGGGGCAATGTACTTACTGGCTGCATGAGCCCCATCAGCAGTGTACTTAACGGCTGTACAACCCTCATGAGCAGTGTACTTATTGAGCAGTGTACTTGCCGGCTGTACGACCCCCATGAGCAGTGTACTTATTGAGCAGTGTACTTGCCGGCTGTACGACCCCCATGAGCAGTGTACTTACGGGCTGTACGACCCCCATGAGCAGTGTACTTGCCGGCTGTACGACCCCCATGAGCAATGTACTTACCGGCTGTACGACCCCCATGAGCAGAGTACTTACCGGTTGTATGACCCCCATGAGCAGTGTACTTACCAGCTGTATGACTCCCATGAGCAGTGTACTTACCAGCTGTACGACCCCATGTGCAGTGTACTTACCGGCTGTACGACCAACATGAGCAATGTATTTACTGGCTGTATGACCCCCATGAGCAGTGTACTTACCGGCTGTATGACCCCAACGAGCAGTGCACTTACCGGCGGTACGACCCCCATGAGCAGTGTACTTACCAGCTGTATGACCCCCATGAGCAGTGTACTTACAAGCTGTATGACCCCATGAGCAGTGTACTTACCAGCTGTACGACCCCCATGAGCAGTGTACTTACCAGCTGTACGACCCCCATGAGCAGTGTACTTACCAGCTGAATGACCCCCATGAGCAGTGTACTTACTGGCTGTACGACCCCTATGAGCAGTGTACTTACCAGCGGTATGACACCCATGGGCAGTGTGCTTACTGGCTTATGACCCCCACGAGCAGTGTACTTACCAGCTGTACACCCCCATGAGCAGTGTACTTACCGGCTGTATGACCCCCATGAGCAGTGTACTTACCAGCTGTATGACCCCCATGAGCAGTGTACTTACCGGCTGTATGACCCCCATGAGCAGTGTACTTACCAGCTGTAGACCCCATGGCAGTGTACTTACCGGCTGTACGACCCCCATGAGCAGTGTACTTACCGGCTGTATGACCCCCATTAGCAGTGTACTTACCAGCTGAATGACCCCCATGAGCAGCATACTGGCTGTACGACCCCTATGAGCAGTGTACTTACCAGCTGTATGACACCCATGGGCAGTGTGCTTACTGGCTTATGACCCCCATGAGCAGTGTACTTACATGGCGTATCGACCCCCATGAGCAGTGTACTTACCGGCTGTATGACCCCAAACATGGCAGTGTACTTACCTGGCTGTACCCCCACAAGCAGTGTACTTACCAGCTGTACACCCCCATGAGCAGTGTACTTACCGGCTGTATGACCCCCATGAGCAGTGTACTTACCAGCTGTATGACCCCCATGAGCAGTGTACTTACCAGCTGTATGACCCCCATAAGCAGTGTACTTACCGGCTGTATGACCCCCATGAGCAGTGTACTTACCGGCTGTATGACCCCCATGAGCAGTGTACTTACTGGCTGTATGACCCCCATGAGCATGTACTTACCGGCTGTATGACCCCCATGAGCAGCTTGAGCAGTGTACTTTTGCCCACACCATTTGGACCCACAATGGCCACTGCAAAGTACATCTTAACATGCTGATCACACACAGCAGTCACGTTTGCTCCCCTTTAAAACATGGATCAGTCATTCCTGGCGCCCCTTTAAAATACGGATCAGTCATTCCTGGCTCCCCTTTAAAACATGGATCAGTCATTCCTGGCTCCCCTTTAAAATACAGATCAGTCATTCATGACACCCTTTAAAATACTGATCAGTCACTCCTGGCGCCCCTTTAAAATACGGATCAGTCATTCATGACACCCCTTTAAAAAGATCATCATCCTGGCCCTTTAAAATCGATCAGTCATTCATGACACCCCTTTAAAACATGGATCAGTCATTCCTGGCTCCCCTTTAAAACATGGATCAATCATTCCTGGTTCCCCTTTAAAATACAGATCAGTCATTCATGACACCCTTTAAAATACGGATCAGTCATTCCTGGCGCCCCTTTAAAACATGGATCAGTCATTCCTGGCTCCCCTTTAAAACATGGATCAGTCATTCCTGGTGCTGCTTTAAAACATGGATCAGCCATTCCTAGCTCCCCTTTAAAACATGGATCAGTCATTCCTGGCTCCCCTTTAAAATACGGATCAGTCACTCCTGGCGCCCCTTTAAAATACGGATCAGTCATTCATGACACCCCTGTAAAATACTGATCAGTCATTCCTGGCGCCCCTTTAAAACATGGATCAGTCATTCCTGGCACCCCTTTAAAACACTTATAACAATGCCCATTATTTTTTACTCTTATAACACACAACCAAGTCAGTTCTTACTCTTCAGTAATACTGATCAGTTGTTCTCATAACACTAATCAGTCATTCTTACTCTAACGCACTGGTGGGTCCTTTCTTACTCATATGATGTACTGATCAGTCATTTCTTGCACTCTCACAATACACTGATTGGTCACTTCTCTATCATAACACAATAACTACATTTTGTACTTGCAACATTCTCAACAGTCATTTCTGAATCTCTTATAACATTACACATCAGTCCTTCCTTGCTCTGTTATCTGACACTGCCTAGTCGTTTCTTACTGCCTTATAACACACATAATCATCTGTCATTTCCTACCGTTATAACACAATGACTGCACTTATTTGTTTACTCCAACAATGGTACTCAACCATTTACAGCTCTCTTATAGCACACAGATCAGTATTATTTCTAAGTCTCTTATAGCACACAGATCAGTATTATTTCTAAGTCTCTTATAGCACACAGATCAGTATTATTTCTAAGTCTCTTATAGCACACAGATCAGTATTATTTCTAAGTCTCTTATAGCACACAGATCAGTCATTTCTTCTCTCTTATTAAGTGTAAGACAGTGAAACACACCCATCCATCATTTCTTGCTTTGTAGTTAAGTACAGCTATAAGATGGTGCTTTGTTATTAAGTATAGCTATAACAGTATAAGATGGTGCAACACACTGACCCCTCATTTCTTGCTTTGTTATTACGTATAGCTATAACAGTATAAGATGGTGCAACACACTGACCCCTCATTTCTTGCTTTGTTATTAAGTATAGCTATAAGACAGTGAAACACACCCATCCATCATTTTTTGCTCTGTTATTAAGTATAGCTATAAGAGTGAAACACACCCATCTGTCATTTCTTGCTCTGTTATTAAGTATAGCTATAAGACAGTGAAACACACCCATCCGTCATTTTTTTGCTCTGTTATTAAGTATAGCTATAAGACAGTGAAACACACCTATCTGTCATTTTTTGCTCTGTTATTAAGTATAGCTATAAGACAGTGAAACACACCCATCCGTCATTTTTTTGCTCTGTTATTAAGTATAGCTATAAGACAGTGAAACACACCCATCTGTCATTTCTTGCTCTGTTATTAAGTATAGCTATAAGATGGTGCAACACACCCATCCGTCATTTCTTGCTCTGTTATTAAGTATAGCTATAAGATGGTGCAACACACCCATCCGTCATTTCTTGCTCTGTTATTAAATATAGCTATAAGACGGTGAAACACACCCATCCATCATTTCTTGCTCTGTTATTAAGTATAGCTATAAGACGGTGCAACACACTGATCAGTCATTTCTGAACAGCTCAACTCACCTCTGGAGTCCAGGTCGATACCAAAGTCGACGTTCTTAAAGAGAGGCTTCTGCCCGGGGTAGGCAAACGTCACGGCTGTGGAAAACAAAAATCATTTCATCCAGTATCTCATAACATGCTGAGCAGTCATTTTCCAGTCTCCATCGTAGCACAGTGACGTTATTTTTTACTCTCATGTAACATGCACAACAGCCAGATATACTGTCAGGATGTTCTGTGAATGTGGAAGTTTTCTGTGCACTCTATAAACCAACATTACATTAGGCCTACAGGTGTCAGAGAACAATGGCCTATGTCATGTGTCAGAGAACGGCCTACATCATGTGTCAAAGAACAACGGCCTACATAATGTGTCAGAGAACGGCCTACATCATGTGTCAGAGAACAACGGCCGACGTCATGTGTCAGAGAATGGCCTACATCATGTGTCAGAGAACAACAACCTACATCATGTGTCAGAGAACAATGGCCTACATGTGTTAGAGAACAACAGCCTACATCACGTGCCAGAGAACAATGGCCTACATGTGTCAGAGAACAAGGGCCTACATCATGTGTCAGAGAACAACGGCCTACATATGTTAGAGAACAATGGCCTACATCATGTGTCAGAGAACAACGCCTACATCATGTGTCAGAGAACGGCCTACATCATGTGTCAGAGATCAACAGCCTGCATGTGTTAGAGAACAACGGCCTACATCATGTGTCAGAGAACAACGACAGTGAAACGACAGCCTACATCATGTGTCAGAGAACAACGCCTACATCATGTGTCAGAGAACGGCCTACATCATGTGTCAGAGATCAACAGCCTGCATGTGTTAGAGAATAACGGCCTACATCATGTGTCAGAGAACAGCGGCCTACATACGTTAGAGAACAACAGCCTACATCCTGTGTCAAAGAACAACGGCCTACATCATGTGTCAGAGAACAACAGCCTGCATGTGTTGGAGAACAACAGCTTACATGTCAGAGAACAACAGGAGTAAAGAACCAATGCACAGCCCTCATGGTTCTGTGCTGTCTCCCTGACCAACCACTCCTACCATCTGCTCTCCGTCAGACACACTGTCCTGACCAACCACCTGCCTTGTCAGACACACTGTCCTGACCAACCACCTGCCCTGTCAGACACTGTCCTGACCAACCCCCTGCCCTGTCAGACACACTGTTCTGACCAACTCCCTGCCCTGTCAGACACACTGTCCTGACCAACCACCTGCCCTGTCAGACACACTGTCCTGACCAACCCCCTGCCCTGTCAGACACACTGTCCTGACCAACCCCCTGCCCTGTCAGACACACTGTCCTGACCAACCCCCTGCCCTGTCAGACACACTGTCCTGACCAACCCCCTGCCCTGTCAGACACACTGTCCTGACCAACCCCCTGCCCTGTCAGACACACTGTCCTGACCAACCCCCTGCCCTGTCAGACACACTGTCTCTTGCTTGCTGTCTTGCTGGGGAGTTCTGTAATCTCCCTCCACTCCTCTCCCATTCCCACATACTGAAAATGAAATGCATTCCAACAGCTTTGCTGCTTAGATTCCTAACGAGTTTGTATGTTCCCTGGGCTCATCTGTGATAAGGAGCATGTGCATCTCACACACACGCACGCACGCACGCATGCACGCACGCACACACACACACACAGAGCAGCACTCACAATGCAGCCCCAGGATGGGGGGGTTGAGGGGGGTGGGGTTGGGGAAGCTGAACTTGACGATGTAGTCCTTGGGTCTGGCCAGCAGCGCCTGCGGCTTGTCCTCGTCCTCAAACACCGGCTGCTTGCTGCGGTTCTTCTGCTGCTTCCTCGTCAGCGCCTCCTTCTGCTTCGCCTCCTGCAGCAGTCAACAGATCATCCCTCATCTTCAAAGCAAAAAAAAAACATTTTTCTGATGGCTACATTCCTGCAATGGTCAACGGATCATCCTTGTCTTCAAAGCAAAAAAACACATCTTTCTGACGGCTACATTCCTGCAATGGTCAACGGATCATCCTTGTCTTCAAAGCAAAAAAACACATCTTTCTGACAGCTACATTCCTGCAATGGTCAACGGATCATCCTTGTCTTCAAAGCAAAAAAACACATCTTTCTGACGGCTACATTCCTGCAATGGTCAACACCACCAGACCATCAGTCCTCTTCAAAGCAGGAAAACACACCTTTCTGGTCAGCTTCCTGGAAAGATCAACAACACCAGCAGATGATCAGTTATATTCTCAACTAGAAAAAATAAAAATTCAGTTCAGTAAGTAGGTAAGTAACTTGGTGCTTTACACCCAGTCAACCAGTATGGTTATATCAGGGTGATTTCAGTTCAGTCAGTCAGTCAGTCATTAAGTAAGTAAGTAAGTAAGTAACTTGGTGTTTTACACCCAGTCAACCAGTATGGTTATATCAGGGTGATTTCAGTTCAGCTTCCTCCGGGAGTCAACAATAGCTGATGATAATCATGAAATGTTTTTTAAAGTGCCATTTCTCCCCCCAAAAAGAAAAAAGGGCTTTAATCAGTTGTCACCATTCAGCTTACAAACAGGGCTACACCTTCCGTTTAGCTTCTTGAAAAGGTTGACAACAGCAGCCAAGAGATCAGACATCTTCAAAACAGGAAAATGCATCTTCCCAATGTCTCTTCAACTCTTTTGCGACATGAAAACAGGGTGTCATCGCCAAAACCAAAGCTATTATGAGCAGATAAAACTCTACAGATGTGAGATGAAGATGGAGAGGAGAAGGAGAGGAAGAGGAGGAAGAAGGAGAAAAAGAATCAGAAGCCAATGAATACGATGAAGAAGAGGAGGAAAAAGGAGTAGAGGAAGCTGATGATGATGATAAAGATTCAGAAGCTAATGAATACAATGAAGATGATGAGGAAAAAGGAGTAGAAGAAGCTGATAATGATGATGTTAAAGAATCAGAAGCCAATGAATACGATGAAGAAGAGGAGGAAAAAGGAGTAGAAGAAACTGATAATGATGATGATAAAGATTCAGAAGCTAATGAATACAATGAAGAAGAGGAGGAAAAAGGAGTAGAAGAAACTGATAATGATGATGATAAAGATTCAGAAGCTAATGAATACAATGAAGATGATGAGGAAAAAGGAGTAGAAGAAGCTGATAATGATGATGATAAAGAATCAGAAGCTAATGAATACAATGAAGATGATGAGGAAAAAGGAGTAGAAGAAGCTGATAATGACGATAAAGAAGAAGCTGATGATAATGATGAAGTAGGAGGAGGCGAGGAAGAAGCTGATGATAAAGAAGAAACTGATGATGATGATGGAGCAGGAGGAGGAGGAGAGGAAGAAGAAGCTGATGATGAAGAAGGAGAAGCGAAGGGTGATCCCAGGACTGACGCCACACAGTGACACCCAGTCAGATGACCAAGACATTACGTCAGCACCTTTTGCCCTGTCCCCTGGATGGCGGCATTAAAAGCCAGTTTCCACTGTACACACACAGACACCAGGAACTCACCGCCTGCTTTGTGGATTTCCCAGACGCCTTCATCTCCTTCAGCCTCTTCTCCTGCTTCTCGTACTCTTTCAGCTGCTCCTTGCGCTTCTGGACAAACATCTTCTTGAACGTCCCTGTTAGGAAGGGGGAACACACATGGATAAACATCTTCTGGAACGTCCCAGTTAGGAAGGGGGGCCACATCAACCAACACACATGGATAAACATCTTCTGGAACGTCCCAGTTAGGAAGGGGGGCCACATCAACCAACACACATGGATAAACATCTTCTGGAACGTCCCAGTTAGGAAGGGGGGACACATCAACCAACACACGTGGATAAACATCTTCTGGAACGTCCCAGTTAGGAAGGGGGGACACATCAACCAACACACATGGATAAACATCTTCTGGAACGTCCCAGTTAGGAAGGGGGGACACATCAACCAACACACGTGGATAAACATCTTCTGGAACGTCCCAGTTAGGAAGGGGGGCCACATCAACCAACACACATGGATAAACATCTTCTGGAACGTCCCAGTTAGGAAGGGGGGACACATCAACCAACACACGTGGATAAACATCTTCTGGAACGTCCCAGTTAGGAAGGGGGGACACATCAACCAACACACATGGATAAACATCTTCTGGAACGTCCCAGTTAGGAAGGGGGGACACATCAACCAACACACGTGGATAAACATCTTCTGGAACGTCCCAGTTAGGAAGGGGGGACACATCAACCAACACACGTGGATAAACATCTTCTGGAACGTCCGAGTTAGGAAGGGGGGACACATCAACCAACACACGTGGATAAACATCTTCTGGAACGTCCCAGTTAGGAAGGGGGGCCACATCAACCAACACTTCTGGACAAACATCTTCTTGAACGTCCCTGTTAGGAAGGGGGAACACACATGGATAAACATCTTCTGGAACGTCCCAGTTAGGAAGGGGGGCCACATCAACCAACACAGAGGACCACCTCATACCCCTGCTTAAAGGGAACCCCAAGGAAGCAGCGCGACAGACACTACTGATAGTAAGTATATAAAAACTACACTGACAGCAGTGTTTCAGTCCAGACATGGTCTAGTGTTGTTAAAAATCAATGCTGAAAGTCATGAAAACATGGCCATGAGCCCTACCATTGTGAGTCTGCTAGTCTCTGTCTCTGACTTCACAAACAAGGCTTGCATGCGCAGCACAAGTGTTTATCACGTCATGAGCCAACCTGTTTCTTGCTCTTCACTGGTGAAGAGCAAACCAACATGGCTGCACCCTGAGCTCAAATTTCAAGCAATAAAGTATTTTTGTCACATAAATATTCAGGCTGCGGCTGGGGGGGGGGGGGGGGGGGGACTGATGCACCCAATAGGTTTTATGAAGGAGTAGCTCTCTCTCTCTCTCTCTCTCTCTCTCTCTCTCTCTCTCTCTCTCTCTCTCTCTCGCTTCCGTCAGATTTACTCTAAGGTCTTCCAGATCTAAATATAACACCTCAACGATTAATTTTTTAAATATTTTTTTGTTAATGCTTCAACCTAAAAATAAATACTGACAGAGTTATGTAGTAGTTAGTAATTAGATTTTAACATCCTGTCAACCACACAGTCACATCAGGACAACAACTACTGACAGAAGAATCACACAAAACTGGCAACTGGGAATATCTTTGCTGTTTTTACATTTTCATGGCCACATACATCTTCGCCCAGGCTCCCCTTTAACAGAAACAAGCCCTGGAAGCCTTCAAAACACCTTCGCCCGGGCTCCCCTTTAACAGAAACAAGCCCTGGAAGCCTTCAAAACACCTTTGCCTGGGCTCCCCTTTAACAGAAACAAGCCCTGGAAGCCTTCAAAACACCGTCACCTGGGCTCCCCTTTAACAGAAACAAGCCCTGGAAGCCTCAAAACACCTTCACCCGGGCTCCCCTTTAACAGAAACAAGCCCTGGAAGCCTTCAAAACACCTTCGCCCGGGCTCCCCTTTAACAGAAACAAGCCCTGGAAGCCTTCAAAACACCTTCACCCGGGTTCCCCTTTAACAGAAACAAGCCTTCAAAACACCCAGGAGGTGTGCAGTAGGAACAACTGATCCACTTGCAGCCATTAGTGCTACTGCATCATCGAAGGAGGTTTGCATGAGTGGGTGCCACAATAATGACACTGATAACGTATTTGTTCTATGTGCTATTTCTCCAATTACAGCACACAGCCGACCGCATGAAAGCAGAAAGCATGGAATCAAACGTAGTAACAACAAACCAACTCGCTCAGCAAGAAAAACAAGCCAACAACACAACTGCTGGTCCTGGTGGAACATGTCGATGCACACGTTGTCACGACAACAGACCTGTTCTCCAACTCATCCTAACAGCCCTTGTAACACAAGAGCTTGTGCTGGTGAAGGTGGATGACGTCGGTACGCACACTGTCAAGTGTCATGACAACAGACCTGTTCTCTAACTCACCATAATTGCCCCGGTAATAGAAGAGCTTTTGCTGGTCCAGGTGGATGATGTCGGTGCACACATTGTCCAGGAAACTCTGGTCGTGGGACACCACAAGCAAGGTCTTCTTCCACTGCTGGAGGTAGCTGGAGGAAGGAGCAAGTCAGGCGTGACAAAGGCAGCTAAAGGAAGGATTAAGTCAGGCATAACAAAGGCACCAAGGTAGCTGGAGGAAGGAGCAAGTCAGGCGTGACAAAGGCAGCTAAAGGAAGGATTAAGTCAGGCATAACAAAGGCACCAAGGTAGCTGGAGGAAGGAGCAAGTCAGGCGTGACAAAGGCAGCTAAAGGAAGGATTAAGTCAGGCATAACAAAGGCACCAAGGTAGCTGGAGGAAGGAGCAAGTCAGGCATGACAAAGGCAGCTAAAGGAAGGATTAAGTCAGGCATAACAAAGGCACCAAGGTAGCTAAAGGAAGGATTAAGTCAGGCATAACAAAGGCACCAAGGTAGTTGGAGGAAGGAGCAAGTCAGGCGTGACAAAGGCAGCTAAAGGAAGGATTAAGTCAGGCATAACAAAGGTACCAAGGTAGTTGGAGGAAGGAGCAAGTCAGGCATGACAAAGGCAGCTAAAGGAAGGATTAAGTCAGGCATAACAAAGGCACCAAGGTAGTTGGAGGAAGGAGCAAGTCAGGCATGACAAAAGCAGCTGGAGGAAGGAGCAAGTCAGGTATGACAAAAGCAGCTGGAGGAAGGAGCAAGTCAGGCATGACAAAAGCAGCTGGAGGAAGGAGCAAGTCAGGCATGACAAAAGCAGCTGGAGGAAGGAGCAAGTCAGGCATGACAAAAGCAGCTGAAGGAAGGATTAAGTCAGGCATGACAAAAGCAGCTGGAGAAAGGATTAAGTCAGGCATGACAAAGGAACCAAGGTAGCTAAAGGAAGGAGCAAGTCAGGCATGACAAAGGCACCAAGGTAGCTAAAGGAAGGATTAAGTCAGGTATGACAAAGGCACCAAGGTATCTAAAGGACGGATTAAGTAAGGCGTGACAAAGGCACCAAGGCAGCTAGAGGAAGGATTAAGTCAGGCGTGACAAAGGCACTAAGGTAGCTAGAGGAAGGATTAAGTCAGGCGTGACAAAGGCCAGTCGGGCGGTTCCATGAAGTCTATTACCAAGCAGCTTCCGCCAATCACATCACAAATAACATCCAGCGCAAAACAAAACTGAAGTGTGTCTGCCAGTTTTTCCTCACAAACCAAAGCACAGCAATGTGATGAGAAGACAGGTTGGTTCTGAATAAACCCTTCAAAATAAGTAACGGTGCATGTTCAGCAATGTTGATACCAGCAGCAGTTAAACGAGGCAAATTACAATTATCTGAATGCCTAATCTGACTCAGATCACCAAACGTTCCATCAGTGGACACAGTACCACATAGCGGTCAGATCAACAGTTTGTCAGGAAAGAGGTGGAGCTTAGAGCTCAGCACAGAACCCTCTAGTCAGTAGAGGCCCTACCAGCATGGAGCTATCAAAACTATTATGTACAGTGTGTGTGTGTGTGTGTGTGTGTGCGTGTTTCCACATAATACTTTATGTGAATTGTTTCAGTAGGACTGTGTTCTACGTGTGTACAGAATCTCGTATTTAGGTTAATATGTATCATGTGAACGCTCAAGGTCTTGATGAGCGCATGATAAATGTACATTATTATAGTTTTCAAGGGATGTTTTTACATTACATATTATAAACAAATGGGTACACTTTACTGCTTTTTCCCCCCTGAAGATTTTCTCAACAGTTCTATGGCTATTTCTAGCTGTTGAAAGCCATTTAAGCACTCACTGAAGTCCTTCTATTTCACTTATGTCACCTGACCATCCACTGAAACTATCAGACCAGTCACTGAAACATTTGACCTATCAAGAGTCTCAACTGACTAGCTTTTAAATCTGTACAACTGACTAAAAAAACAAAATTTAACATGAACGTTTACAGAAACACAGTTGTGCGACTGAACCTTGGGGTGCAGTCAGGTTTCCAGTGAACGCTGACAAAGACATGCTTACTTGTCCAGCCAGATGACCGCGTTGAGGTCCAGATGGTTGGTGGGTTCGTCCAGCATCAGCAGGGTTGGCTCCATGAACAGCGCTCTGTCAACGGCCCAGGACAAACACCACGCTTAAAGAGGCACAGTCTTCACACGAAAACACTGTTCTGCTGGTCTGTCAGTCAAGCATTTCACTACACAAACCTGACACAACCTAACAAGGACCGAGAAGCTTTTTGTGCAGGTCTGTCAGTCAAGCATTTCACTACACAAACCTGACACAACCTAACAAGGACCGAGAAGCTTTTTGTGCAGGTCTGTCAGTCAAGCATTTCACTACACAAACCTGACAAGGACCGAGAAGCTTTTTGTGCAGGTCTGTCAGTCAAGCATTTCACAACACAACTCCAACACAACCCAGCAAGGACCGAAAAGCTTTTTCTGCCGGTCTGTGGGTCAAGCATTTCACTACACAAACCCTACATAACCCTGCAAGAACTGAAAAGCTTTCAAATGACTGGACCTAATCATAAAATAATCAATGTACTCTTCCTAAAAAGTTGTTAATCAAATGTACTTGCAGCCTGGGAAATAAATGGACACGGTAAAAGACAGACAGGAGAGGAATGTAGTAAACATACAGTAAGTGACGTCTACGCGCACCTGGCCAGTGAAACTCTCATCCTCCATCCACCAGACAGGTCTTTGGTGCCCCGCTCCATCATCTCCCGCGTGAAGCCCAGACCAGCCAGAATACGCCGCGCCCTGGACTCTGCAGAGTCTGCACCTATTGCACGCAGCTCTTCGTAGACCTGGCAGAACAAACCATCATCTCAGGTGTGAATCCAAGACCAGCCTGAACAAGCCATGGATTCTGCACCTATAGCACACAGCTCTTCACAGACCTGGCAGAACAAACCATCATCTCAGGTGTGAATCCAAGACCAGTCTGAACATGCCATGGATTCTGCACCTATAGCACGCAGTGCCTCATAGTCCCGGCAGAACAAACCATCATCTCAGGTGTGAATCCAAGACCAGTCTGAACATGCCATGGATTCTGCACCTATAGCACGCAGTGCCTCATAGTCCCGGCAGAACAAACCATCATCTCAGGTGTGAATCCAAGACCAGTCTGAACATGCCATGGATTCTGCAGTCTGCACCTATAGCACACAGCTCTTCACAGACCCGGTGATCAAAGCCAGAGCTGACAGCTTGTGTTAGCATGTGTTAAGTCCACAGCATGTGTTAACTCCAGTCTGCTGCACCAAACTGGATGGACTAACACCAGTCACACTACAGGCTCAAGATTTCTCTCTGAGTCCAAAACAATGATGATGATGATAATAACACGACTACACGAAAATTAATCAAAGGAAGATGTTTGCAGATATATGCACTAGCAGGACAAAACTTCAGACATGTTTTTTGTTTGGGGGTGTGGGTGTGTTTTGTATTTTGTAAGTTTACTTATTTGGCCTCTAAACTGTTAAGTCTTGTTGTTGTTTCTGTTACTGTGTCATGCTGTTCACAGCTGTACGCACACAAACTGTCCTTTTGCATTTTGGAACTCAGCTTGTAAAGTGTGGAGTGCTCACCCAAGCTGGTTACCATAACTGAGCTACAGAAATAACTTATTATTCATAAACTGCAAACACATCTGACTTCCCACACCTCCATTCACCTCCTCACCCCTTCCCATCCATGCAACACACACCTCTTTGAGTTTGTCACCGACTTCCAACACCTCCCTCACCCCTTCCCATCCATGTGACACACACCTCTTTGAGTTTGTCACTGACTTCCAACACCTCCCTCACCCCTTCCCATCCATGCAACACACACCTCTTTGAGTTTGTCACTGACTTCCAACACCTCCCTCACCCCTTCCCATCCATGCGACACACACCTCTTTGAGTTTGTCACTGACTTCCCACACACCCCTACCCATCCATGCGATACACACCTCTTTGAGTTTGTCATTGACTTCCCACTCATCCCTTCCCATTCATGCGATACACACCTCTTTGAGTTTGTCGTTGACTTCCCACACACCCCTTCCCATCCATACGACACACACCTCTTTGAGTTTGTCGTCAACTTCCCACTCACCCCTTCCCATCCATGCAACACACACCTCTTTGAGTTTGTCGTTGACTTCCCACTCACCCCTTCCCATCCATGCAACACACACCTCTTTGAGTTTGTCATTGACTTCCCACTCACCCCTTCCCATCCATGCGAAACACACGTCTTTGAGTTTGTCGCTGACTTCCCACACCTCTCACCCCTTCCCATCCATGCGACACACACCTCTTTGAGCTTCTCGCTGACTTCCCACACCTTCCTCACCCCTTCCCATCCATGCGACACACACCTCTTTGAGCTTCTCGCTGACTTCCCACACCTTCCTCACCCCTTCCCATCCATGCGACACACACCTCTTTGAGCTTCTCGCTGACTTCCCACACCTTCCTCACCCCTTCCCATCCATGCGACACACACCTCTTTGAGCTTCTCGCTGACTTCCCACACCTTCCTCACCCCTTCCCATCCATGCGACACACACCTCTTTGAGCTTCTCGCTGACTTCCCACACCTTCCTCACCCCTTCCCATCCATGCGACACACACCTCTTTGAGTTTGTCGCTGACTTCAGTCTCGACGTTGCCCTCATCGACCAACTTTGTCAGTCGCTTTTCCTCCTCCAGCAGCTCGATACGTTTCGTGTCAGCCTTCAACACTGAGTCAATCGCCTTCGTAGCGTCTGCTATCACCTCTGCAAAAAAGTAACACACATGGCTGACCTCAGTAACTCTCATATTCCGAGTCAGTTGCCTTCGTAGCATCTGCTACCACCTCTGCAAAAGAAACACACATGGCTGACCACTTACTTCTGAAACACAGACAACCCAGCCACTTGCTGGAATTCCCAGGCAAAACAACACATGGACATTATCATTTCTAAACCTGCTGTACACAAAACACAGCCATCGTTGTTTCTAAATTTTCTCTGACAAACAGAATACCTACTCCAGTAATGTTTAGTGTAATGTCAACGTGAAACATGCCAGCAATGGTTGGAATGCTTCCAGCGAGAGCTTCACTGTCACCATTAATTAGCACACAAACTTTATATGCAGCCTGTCACTGTCGTGTAAGTAAACATGGTGCTTAGCATCCACAAAAACCACAAGGCTTATTAGGGACGGGGAGAAGGGGGGAAGGGGGTATGGAGGTGGGGGGAAAGGGAGATTATATACCTCCCGCTACACTGCCACCACCAGAATGATTCCTGCATTAAGATGTGCAGCAAAGAGAGCCATTTTAATGTTTCATTAATTGTGAGGGACAAAGTCACAAGACAGTCACTGGGAAAGAAACCGCTACCAGGCATTCAGAGCCACGAGAAAACAGCGGTCTGTATCCTTTGTTAAAAACAAAAAATAGCATTCCTGCCACCTATCACTGTCTCAGTTTACGTTTATTGACTCACCCTGTTCACAGTACAGCACATCAATGTTGGGTGGAATGTTCAGCGCTCGACTGGCGATGTGTTTCAGAAGTGTTGTCTTTCCATGTCTGCAAAGTCAACATTCACACAATCAAGCCTTTCATGTAAACAAATTTTGTACTTTCTTTTCACCATGATCATCCATTGTCTGTGGACAAAAAACTTTCTAACGTGGGAAAAGCACCACATTCCCCCCCAAACTTTCTAACCTGGGAAAAGCACCACATTCCCCCCAAACTTTCTAACCTGGGAAAAGCACCACATTCCCCCCAAACTTTCTAACCTGAGAAAAGCACCACATTTTCCCTCAAACTTTCCTGAATTTATATAAAGACCCTGCAAACCCTGATGTGAAACAGATCAAGGCCCTGAGCGCCTTTGCAGACTCAACAAACAAGGGAGTAAGTAAGTAATTTCGTGTTTTATGCCCAGTCAACCAGTGCGGTTATATCAGGGCGATCAACACCAAGGGAGCTAATTAGCACTCGAAAGACATCGCACAAACACATCAAAGACCCGGGTCACCTATGGTAACTCTCACCTGACATGCAAGTATGTACAAGGTACATCAGCTCCACCAGAGGTGTGATGTGAAGAGAGGAAGTACCTCGGGTGGAGTTTATGTACCTTGTATTTACTTGCATGAGACGAGAGAGAGTTACCGTAGGTTACACTGTGTTTGTGGGTGACGTCTTTTGAGCGCTAATTAACTCCCTTGCTTGTCGGTCCTGTGAACCCTGCTCAAGCCACCCATTACAAGTGAGCTCCCCCCCCCCCCCCCCACCCCATGCCTAGTTGTTGCGGACACAGCCGGAGAAGGAGCACTGACCCGTTGGGGCCCACCAGGCCATAGCGCCGGCTGTGTGTGATCTGAAGAGAGGCGTTCACAAACAGCTGCTTGCCACGGGCTGCTATGGAGAAATTCTCCACCTGCACAACACACAATCATCATCATGTGGTCACCATCACAACACTCACAGTCGTACATCATGGCATGGTCACCTGCACAACATGTGCACATTATGACAGTCACCTGCACAACACACAATCATCATCATGTGGTCACCATCACAACACTCACAGAGCCATACATCATGGCATGGTCACCTGCACAACATGTGCACATTATGACAGTCTCCTGCACAACACACAAACATCATGGCAAGATCTGCACAACACACACATGACATGGGCTGCTGCACAACACACATATGACATGGTCTCCTGCACAACACACACATGACATGGTCTCCTGCACAACACACACGACATGGTCTCCTGCACAACACACACATGACATGGTCTCCCGCACAACACACACCTGACATGGTCTCATGCACAACACAAACATGACACAGTCTCCTGTACAACACACAAACATGACAGTCTCCTGCACAACACACACACATGACAGACTCCTGCACAACACACACACATGACACAGACTCCTGCACAACACACACACATGACAGACTCCTGCACAACATACACACATCACAGTAACAGTCTCTTGCACAACACCAGTAAACAACTATCAAAACTAAACCAATATTCTTATGAATCACACAGCAAAAAAACAAACCAAAAAAAGCAGTTTTGTTTACTCAGATAAGGCTGTAGTCCACAAAAAACTTCATCAGTCATTGTGCTCACCATACTGGCTGCAAATCACAATTTTGACGGCTGCACATCTCATGTTCTGACACGCAAACTGGCATCACAGGCGCCGTGGCAAAATTAAGCGAGAAAGCCAGCACCAGTTCTGAAGCGTAAAGTCTGGTTTTCAAGACACCCTCACAAACTTTTCTCTAATGAGAGGTATGGGTGCTGTAGCAGCAGCATTTTAAGATCTGATGGTTATGCAGTTTGTTGGGTGAGGCAACGCGCAGACGTGGGGTAGCCCTTCAGTAACTACCTTGATGTCCAGTTGGTTCTCCAGCACGGCTCCCTTGGCTGACTGTTCCGCCTGCGACAGGCTGAACTGTCCCTCCTCCTCCAGCTCACTCAGAAAGGCAGCCTGCACACAGACACACAATGTATGCACACATACACACAATGTATGCACACACACACACACACACACACACACACACACACACACACAATGTATGCACACATACACACACACACACACAATGTATGCACACACACACACACACACACACACACACACACACACACACACACACACACACACAATGTATGCACACATACACACACACACACACACACACACACACACACACACACACACACACACACACACACATATGCACCAATTTACTTCTGAGATTTCATGATGTATATAATTCATAACTGAGAATGACATATATGTATAATTTTATATTAAAACTATTTTCAAAGTAACTCACTAGTATTAGTAACACTGTTTAAACACAACTTCTGAAGACAGACCTTTGCCGATGGAATGACCTGTGTGGCTCCATCTCCTCCACATGATGGCCACTACAGATCTGTATTCTGTGTGAGTTAAAAACTATTATGCTGCATTCCTCACAAATCCCTACTTTCTGCAGTGTGCTACACACCTGGGTTTGTACCCCACTAATTTGTATCAGTTTACTGCAGTCAAAACTAGTCTTCCATACATGTACGATATGTATCAGTTTGACACACCCCAGTAGGTATTATCTTCCAGTTCCATGTATGTATGAGTTGAACACACCCCAGTCGGTATTATCTTCCATACATGTATCACAGTTTGACACACCCCAGTAGGTATTATCTTCCATACATGTATCACAGTTTGAAAAAAAACCAGTCGGTAATATCTTCCATACAATGATACATGTATCACAGTTTGACAGACCCAGTAGGTATTATCTTCCATACATGTATCACAATTTGACACACCCCGGTAGGTATTAAACAATAGTTAGCTACACATCTAAACAGTACAGTAGATGAAGCAGATGAAGAAAAATCATTCATATTTGCTTTTTGCAGCTTTACCATTAATTGGATTTTCCACGTAGAAATTATTTGTCAAAGACTTTACCCCGATATTTGCTGTTGTTGTGGTTTGTTTTATGATTGGCCTGAAAGAATGATGAGTATACTTTGTACCATAAAACATTCCTTGCACTATTACATTGACACTTGGCAATAAAGTTGTATTGTATTGACCATATGTAATATTTGTTATTTGTAAAGACAAAGACTGAAATAAAATCCATGTCAGTAGCCTGTTTTTGTTTGCTGTTACAGTGTTAGTCAGTGGTGTGTGTGTGTGTGTGTGTGTGAATGTGTGTGAATGTGTGTGTGTGTGTGTGTGAGAGAGAGAGAGAGAGAGAGAGAGAGAGACAGACAGAGACAGAGACAGAGAGAGAGAGACAGACAGAGACAGAGAGAGAGAGAGAGAGACAGAGACAGAGACAGAGAGAGAAAGAGAGAGAGAGAAAGTCTGCCTGGACTTTTTAACCTTACCCTTTTCTTCATCTTTTTTATTTCCTTCTTGCTCAGCTTCGGTTTAGTCTCTTCTTCCTTAGCTGTTGGGACACACACAGCCTGGATGATCAATACTAACAATCACTGTACTCCATAACCAGTCAGGTCTGATTCAGTGATTGTCATGTAAAACACCATTAGCACACATGATGATACTGATAATCACTGTACTAGACCACTAATCAGGTCTGACTGTTATGTAAAATAGCATTAGCCTACATGATGATACTGATAATCACTGTACTTGACCACTAATCAGGTCTGATTGTCATGTAAAACACTTAAACAGCATTACTGCCATTATTAGTACACATGATGATACTGATAAGCGCTGTATTCAATAACCAATCAGGTCTGATCTAGTAAATTACTGAATGTCATGTAAAAACTAAAATAGCATTAGCACACATGACAACACCGATAATCGCTGTACTTGTTAACTTGATCACTAATCAGGTCTGATTGAAAAAAATAGCATTAGAACATATGAAAACATATATGGAATGGATGAACATTTTTAACCTTACTCACTTTGTCATGATGTACCTCACTTCATCACTCACTGACTCAGGCACTAAGTCACTCACTGACAGTGACACACACACTTTCCCCACAGCCAGTGAGCTACCAAAAGCATGACATGTCCACTCACCCAATTACTGCCACAGCCACACACACACACACACTCACAGTGACAGACTGGCATGCACATACTGGTCTAACCCAATCACACTCAGAGCCACACACATGATGATACTTTGTACTGAATTTTTGTTGTGAATTGAATATAATTATTATGTAGTGTATATAAATGTTTAAAGAATTTGTAAGTGCTTAGGGCCAGTACAGGTTAGGCGCTCTAACTCTAAGTACCCATTATTATTAATTGAAATTATCATAAATATCATTATATGTAATTGTAAACACTCTCTCTCTCTCTCTCTCTCTCTCTCTCTCTCTCCACCTTCCCAACATAAAAAATTAAAGTTTTACATTAATAACAAACTTTTAAAAATAAACTCCAGTACCCTTGTCTTCAGCTTCATGATCAGAGTTATATATTTCTGCCTCCTTTACGTCATCTTCATCCTCATCAACTGGTGCAGCAGCTGCAGCCTTTGGTGGTGGCGGTTTCAGATCAAATTTTTCTTCTGCTTCCTCCTCATCCTTTTCCTCTTCATTCTTCTCAGTCTTAGTCATATCTTCCCTCAGCAAATCCAGCTTGGTTTTCTTTGGCTTCTTGTCCTTCAAATAAAAACACAAAGGAATTACAACAACAAAAAACATGTACACACACACACACACACACACACACACACACACACACACACACACACACACACACACATATCACATGCACACACATGTGTAAGAAAAAGAAAAAACACCATAAATTGCCAAGTACATATCAAGTATAAATTATATATATATATATATATATATATATATATATATATATATATATATGAATTTATAGTTTATATAATATACAGCTAATTTGTGATCTTCATGTTCAAATTATTTGTGATTTTCACATTCCTTTTGCCACTGAAATTTAATTGTGACAAACAACTATAAAACAAATGTCACATTACTCAGCCTTTAAAAAAAGTATCAAAGCATGACCAATTTTTAATTTTACTGTATATAGTGTATATTTATGGCAATATCCACTTTTAGCCCCGTCGGTTCACTGTCCTCAAATGGTTTGAGGATGCATGTGTGCGTGTGCTCGTATGTATACACTGGGATAACAGTTAGAACAGAATGAACTGATATGTGGATATGCCACTGCCAGCATAGTGCATACTTCAAATTCATTCTGTCCACCAACACGCGCATGCGCGCAAACACACACACACACACACACACACACACTTTCATATCACTTGAGGACCGCGAACCGACGGGGCTATAAGTGGACACTGCCGATGTAACACCGTTTTGAAAAATGTCTAGCGAGATCACTGATGGAGTGATGGTGTAAAGTTCTGATCGATATCTTGTACTTGTAGTTGTAGTGTATTTTGCACTAAACATCACTCATGAAACTCGGTTTTTAAACTGTAAGTCTCCTCTTATATTGTCTTTCCATATTATCCCACTCGACTCAAAAAGAAACAAAGCAGTAATATTCATTATTCAATCACCTTTTTCTTTTTCTTCTTCTCCTCATTCTCCGTGTCGCCTGTTGCCAAATCTTCCATCTGGGCCGACAACTTTCCTTCCGACTCTGGGTCATTCCAGTCGTCGTCCTGACTTTTCTTTCCTTTGTTCTTCTTAGGCATTTTTAAATGTGTTTTATAGTCTGTGTGAGAAGACCTACCGCGTGTTGAAACAGCAACTTTACAAAATATCACAGTTAAAATAGCTCCCAGTCGAAAATTTCACAACGACCCTCCGTGTTACGCACATGTGTTTCCTTTACTTCCGGTTGAATGTGCCCATTGTGCCCATTTCCTTTGCACATGATTTTATGACGTCAAATATAGACTTGCTTCGTCTTCAAGTTTACTCTCATTGTATTCATGGGATGCATTCTACTATCAATGGATTGTAATTTTTGTTTGAAATTCTGTGGAACTGAAAGAGTTCAGCAAAATTGTGTGTTTTACAGCATTTTGTGTTCCTAAGTCAAAGGCGAAGAATCCCATGAGAACGCGGCAGGAGGTGACGTCATCAGCACATTTTACACGTTGTCTGCTAGCTTCGACTGACTGTAGCAGAGGGTAATGTGAGGTATTTTTCACTGAAAACGCTGACTTACAAAAGCGACTGCCAGCAAAGATGGGTCAGGGACAGAGCAATGCCCCGATCTCCACGGTTTCAACCCCACCCCAAGACGACGGGTTGACTTGGTGGTGTAGAATTGGAGCGAAGGGCGTTTGTGTTGTTGGAGGTTTGGGTAAGAGATAAATATTTCTCATTTTGCTCAGAAGAGTCAGTCAGATTAAAAAGGCAAAATGCATAGCATTAACCACGTACAATATTGACTGTCTTTACATAAGTTAAAACGGTTTGGATCAAAATGATGAAACGTGTGACAAAACGATGATTATTGGTGATACCACAATAATAATAATTAATAATATATAATGCTTCTCTGATCTACATAACTCGTTCAGTCATTGTGCTTTACAAATACCATTCTCTGACATTAAAAACTATCAGTAAGTCAAAATAATGTGATATGACAAATGACAAGTATCTGATATGAAAAATGGCGAGTATACAATAACAAAATGTACAGTATGTATGAAAATAATATACATTACATGCACTAGAAAAATTATTCCATAAAAAGGGCTGACCAAACAAGTTTCAGTCACACTTAAATTTATTTTGAATTTATAAACAAAGTTTCCTGAGTAACAATGCATCTTGGCATTGTAGCTGGCCTAGTGGCTACCTGTTACAGTTGACCCAGTGGCTACCTGTTACAGTTGACCTAGTGGCTACCAGTTACAGCTGGCCTAGTGGCTACCAGTTACAGCTGGCGTAGTGGCTACCAGTTACAGTTGGCCTAGTGGCTACCAGTTACAGCTGGCCTAGTGGCTACCTGTTACAGCTTGCCTAGTGGCTACCTGTTACAGCTGGCGTAGTGGCTACCTTTTACAGCTGGCCTAGTGGCTACCTGTTACAGCTGGCCTAGTGGCTACCTGTTACAACTGGCCTAGTGGCTACCTGTTACCACTGGCCTAGTGGCTACCTGTTACAGTTGGCCCAATGGCTACCTGTTACAGCTGGCCTAGTGGCTACCTGTTACAGCTGGCCTAGTGGCTACCTGTTACAGCTGGCCTAGTGGCTACTGGTTACAGCTGGCCTAGTGGCTACCTGTTACAGTTGACCCAGTGGCTACCTGTTACAGTTGACCCAGTGGCTACCTGTTATGCACAGCTGGCTTTGTGGCTACCTGTGGATTCTTTGATATTGTTCCTTGGGCATTGTTTGCCGCAAACACTCCACCACTGTGATTCTGCCTCCTCTTTTAAAGCCACCCTCAAGACGCACCTGTTTAATCATTATTTCCAAAACTTTTTTTCTCAGCCATGCCTATCCCTTCGTCTGACACGCAAGTGTGTGCGCGCATGCATGTGTGTGTGTGAGTGTGTGTGTGTGTGTGTGTGTGTGTGTGTGTGTGTGTGTGTATGTGTGTGTGTTATTGTAAAGCACCCTGTGCTCCCACCATGTGCAGTAGATGGGCGCTGTAGAAATCCTCTTTATTATTATTATTATTCAGACCTTTCATCCCAAACACAAAACAGGTGGTGGCAGGCCACAGGTCAGCTAGGACACTCAGCACAGTGTTGTGCAGCCAGTCCTGCTGTTACTTGCAAAACTTGACTTTGAACCAAGGTACAGGACATCTTGTTGATCTGAACAGAAGTTTTTGTTTTGATCGCTTCTACCAGTTGGGCAAAGCCTATTTTGACCTGAGGCTCATTTCTTTAAAGGAACTGGCCTCATGTTCTAGGCCTGATGGGTAAGAAAATGTATTGTTTTGGTTAAAGGACCAGTTGATTGTTCATCAAATTTCATTAAAATGGCTGACCACCTCACCTCAAAGCAATGCTTTAGCTAAAAGTAGATAAAAAGATCAAAATTAGAACACCATGCAAAGGATTTTACTTTAAATTTGAAATACCCAGCTGACTTTTTTTTTTTTTTTTTATCAGATCTGTAAATAGGGTCAATGAATGGTGATTTTTCTAGGTCTACCTTAAGACCAAATAAAATAAAATAAAAAGATTGAGTTTACAGTTACCCAACAACCCCATATTTGTGCTGGTGAAAATTTGTTTCTGAGAAAATGGGCACACAAAAAAAAAAAAAAAAAAATGACTGGGTAAACTTCGTTCAAATTTAGTACAGAAAAAAGAGAACAAATTTACAAGAAAGTTCTCCCACTTAAGTATACATACAAGCATTTTTTGTAAAAAAAAAAATTGGGGGGGAGGGGGGTGCTGTTTGTTGTTTTACTGTTGTTTTAAATCAATTACATGATCCTTAAATTTTGTCAGAATGCTAGGAGTCATGTAGTATGATTTGATTTTTCTTTTTTTCAGGTGCAGTGATGGCCGGCTTGTTTCGCTGCATCACGTTCACACCCTTGTGTCTAGTGGCCGGCATTATGCTGATGTAAGTTGGGTCACAGTGCTCTGCATGTTAGCTCACCCTTGTGTCTAGTGGCCGGCATCATGCTGATGTAAGTCAGGTCACAGTGCTCTGTTAGCACGCCCTTGTGTCTAGTGGCCGGCATCATGCTGATTAAGTCGGGTCACAGTGCTCTACATGTTAGCACACCCTTCACAAAAGAATGGGACTGGTTTTACAAACCATCGCTACAGTCATTGTGAAAAAGGCTATGTGCCTCATTAGTGTTATAGTTGAACCCTGGCAAGAGATCACCCTGCTGAAAGACTACACTGATGAAGGATCACCCTGATGAGAGATCACACTGATGAGAGATCACCCTGATGAGAGAGCACCCTGATGAGAGATCACCCTGATGAGAGATCACCCTGATTAGAGATCACCCTGATTAGAAATCACCCTGATGAGAGATCACCCTTATGAGAGATCACCCTGATTAGAGATCACCCTGATTAGAAATCACCCTGATGAGAGATCACCCTGATTAGAGATCACCCTGATTAGAGATCACCCTGATGAGAGATCACCCTGATGAGAGAGAGATCACCCTGATGAGAGAGAGATCACCCTGATGAGAGAGAGATCACCCTGATGAGAGAGCACCTTGATTAGAAATCACCCTGATTAGAAATCACCCTGATGAGAGATCACCCTGATTAGAGATCACCCTTATGAGAGATCACCCTGATTAGAGATCACCCTGATGAGAGATCACCCTGATGAGAGATCACCCTGATTAGAGGTCACCCTGATGAGAGATCACTCCTGTTTTAAAACTGCACTTTTCTGGACACTTTCTGTTCAGATTAATTTGCATGTAAATAAGCCATTTGCCAAGGCCCAGCTCTTTCTCAGACCACATAGGCTGGACTTTTAGGGTGTTTTTCAATGAGGGGTTCCACTCTCTCATGCTTTTTGTACAAGTCCCATGGTAGTAGCAGAAGGGAGTTGGGGGGCCTCAGTCAGCAACAGTGACACTACAGTGACTGAAGTTATTAGCATTGACACTACAGAGACTGAAGTTATTAGCATTGACACTACAGTGACTGAAGTTATTAGCATTGACACTACAGTGACTGAAGTTATTAGTATTGACACTACAGTGACTGAAGTTACTAGCATTGACACTACAGTGACTGAAGTTATTAGCATTGACACTACAGAGACTGAAGTTATTAGCATTGACCCTACAGTGACTGAAGTTATTAGCATTGACACTACAGAGACTGAAGTTATTAGCATTGACACTACAGAGACTGAAGTTATTAGCATTGACACTACAGTGACTGAAGTTATTAGCATTGACACTACAGAGACTGAAGTTATTAACAGTGACACTACAGTGACTGAAGTTATTAGCATTGACACTACAGTGACTGAAGTTATTAACAGTGACGCTGCAGAGACTGAAGTTATTAGCATTGACACTACAGAGACTGAAGTTATTAGCACTGACATTACAGTGACTGGAGTTATTAACAGTGACACTGCAGAGACTGAAGTTATTAACTGTGACACTGCAGAGACTGAAGTTATTAACAGTGACATTACAGTGACTGAAGTTATTAACAGTGACACTACAGAGACTGAAGTTAACACTGACACTACAGAGACTGAAGTTATTAACTGTGACACTGCAGAGACTGAAGTTATTAACAGTGACACTACAGAGACTAAAGATATTAACAGGGACACTACAGAGACTGAAGTTATTAACAGTGACACTACAGTGACTAAAAATATTAACAGGGACATTACAGAGACTGAAGTTATTAACAGTGACGCTGCAGAGACTGAAGTTACTGACAGTGACACTTCAGAGACTGAAGTTATTAACTGTGATGCTACAGTGACTGCAAGTTATTGACAGTGACACTTTAGAGTCTGAAGTTATTAACAACGACACTTCAGAGACTGAGGTTATTAACAGTGACACTACAGAGACTGAAGTTATTAACAGTGATACTACAGAGGCTGAAGTTATTGACAATGACACTACAGAGGCTGAAGTTAATAACAGTGACACTACAGAGGCTGAAGTTATTAACAGTGATACTACAGAGGCTGAAGTTATTGACAATGACACTACAGAGGCTGAAGTTATTAACAGTGATGCTACAGAGGCTGAAGTTATTAACAGTGATACTACAGGGGCTGAAGTTATTGACAATGACACTACAGAGACAGGTTATTAACAGTGACACTACAGAGACTGAAGTTATTAACAGTGATACTACAGAGGCTGAAGTTATTAACAATGACACTTCAGAGACAGGTTATTAACAGTGACACTACAGAGACTGAAGTTATTGACAATGACACTACAGAGGCTGAAGTTAATAACAGTGACACTACAGAGGCTGAAGTTAATAACAGTGACACTACAGAGATTGAAGTTATTAACAGTGACACTACAGAGACTGAAGTTATTAACATTGAAGTTATTTTTCCTTTTCAGGCTGCAGGGCTTTTTGCTGATACTGCTGGAGGCCCCTTGTTGCTGTCAGTTCCTGGACTTTATTCAGCCAGTTGCACGCTTCAGTGACCGTCGCAGTCCATTACAGAAAGCCCTCATCTATGGCTTGTAAGTTTCTACCCTCGGTTTTCTAAATATGCATGTTATTATCTTTGCGGTCATTTCTTTTCTGAAAGTGTTTCAGATCTGTTTTCAGGGGTGGGGATGGTGTGTGTGTGGGGGGGGGGGGGGGGGGGGGGGGGGGGGAGGGGAAGGTATATGAATCTTAATTGCACACATGCTATGGTACATAAGTAACTTGTTTTTTTTATGCCCAATCAACCATTATGGTTATATCAGAGCAATGTGTACACATATACATATCTAATTATACACATCATCCACATCTAAGTGTACACATGGTACACATCTAAGTGTACACATGATACACATCTAATAGTACACTTGGTACACATCTAATTGTACACTTGGTACCCATCTAATTGTACTCATGGTACACATCTAAGTGTACACATGGTTCACATCTAATTGTACACATCGTACACATCTAAGTGTACACATGATACACATCTAAGTGTACACATGGTACCCATCTAATTGTACACATGGTACACATCTAACTGTACACTTGGTACACATCTTTATGTGACCACTCCTCACCTGGTGTTGTTTCAGACCAGCTATAGTGCCACTGATCTTGTGCTTCTCTCTGACATCAGTCATCGGCTGCGCCCTGGTCTTTGCTTCTGGTGGTGTCTACGGAATCATTGCTTTGGGCAGAAAGTGAGTACAACTGAACAGAGAAATGAGCAGGTTATGTGTATGGACAGCGTGTATAGAAGAGGAAGAGGCAGACTTTGTGTGAACAGCCTGCAGAAAGTGGGTTTGGGAATCAGAAGAAGAGGAAGGCAGGAAGCGCCGTGCCTTTCAAGAGTTCCTGATTCTTTTTAATGCGTGGACATCATGCATTATTTTACGAACCCAGACTATCGGGCGGTTCAGGCAGGGTTGTTAACTCCCTTGACTTTTACCCGCCATCGCTTAAGTCCCTTGGCCGCTCTTACTTCCGGTGCGTGCTTTCTTCACAATGGAAGGTGGTGACAGTGAAGTTGTGAAGTTTACATTGCCAACTTTAAAGGCATTTTTGAAGGCCTGTAGTAAGAATGTTGCTTGTGCTATAGGATGCCCCAAAACACATTTTTGTCATGAACTCATGATCTTCTGGTCAGCCAAAAAATGATGCAAAGACACTTTTTTCCACCCTCCATCACCTTTCCCCTGTAATTTTTGCAACTGCAACATTGGTGGCATTTGTACTGCTTTGCAGTTCTAGGTTAAACTTCCATTGTTACACACAGTGTAAACCAAAGCCAGTTAGAAATCAGCCCAGAAGTGACAGCTGCAACCTCTCACGACTTCTTGCGTGAAAGATTATGAAGGGCATTCACTCATGCAAACCAGCTTCACTGAACCACCCAATAAGGCAGTAATAGCATATAGCACCATAATGATGGAGATGGTTATATTTATAACACCATAATGATGAGTAAGTAATTTGGTGTTTTACGCCCAGTCAACCATTACTGTTATCTCAGGGTGTCCATAATGATGAAGATGGTTACATTTATAACACCATAATGATGAAGATGGTTACATGTGTAACACCATAATGATGGAGATGGTTACACTTATAACACATAATGATAGAGATGGTTACACTGGCCCCTGTGGTACAATAAAACTTGTAACACCTTAAAAATTTAGATGGTTACACCAAAGTGAATATTTTTTTTTTTTTTTTTTTTTTTGATTATATTTGTAACACCATAATGATGGAGATGGTACACTTATAACACATAATGATAGAGATGGTTACACTGGCCCCTGTGGTACAATAAAACTTGTAACCTTAAAATGAATGGTTACACTAACACCATAATGTGAGATGGTTACACTCATACACCATAATGATGAAGATGGTTACATTTATAACACCATAATGATGAAGATGGTTACATGTGTAACACCATAATGATGGAGATGGTTACACTTATAACACATAATGATAGAGATGGTTACACTGGCCCCTGTGGTACAATAAAACTTGTAACACCTTAAAAATGGAGATGGTTACACCATAATGATTGTGATGGTTATATTTATAACACCATAATGATGAAGATGGTTACATTTCTAACACCATAATGATAGAGATGGTTACACTTATAACACCATAATGATGGTGATGGTTATATTTATAACACCATAATGATGGAGATGATTATATTTGTAACACCATAATGATGGAGATGGTTACACTTATAACACATAATGATAGAGATGGTTACACTGGCCCCTGTGGTACAATAAAACTTGTAACCTTAAAAATAGAGATGGTTACACTAACACCATAATGGTGTAGATGGTTACACATAACACCATAATGATGGAGATGGTTGCACATAACACCATAATGATGGAGATGGTTATATTGATAACACCATAATGATGAACATGGTTACATTTATAACACCATAATGTTGGAGATGGTTACACTGGCCCCTGTGGTTACTTGTAAGGTAAAAAGGAGAGTTCACACTTTTAAACCAAGGAGGAGATGGTTCCTTACGCCATAATGTGGAATGGCAACTATAGCACAGAGAGTGGTTTTCTAATATGAAGAGGGCATGTTCTGTGGTCAGGGGTTAATGTACATGGAATGAAGGGAGAGGTTTCAGAAAAAGAGGGATGTTTGCTTGGTCAGGGGTTACTGGACATGGAAATATGAGGGAGAGGTTCAAAAACAAGAGGGATGTTACTTGGTCAGGAGTTATTGGACATGGAATATATGAAGGGAGAGGTTAAAAAAGGGGGATGTTGCTTAAGTCAGGAGGTTAACTGGACATGGAAATATGAAGGGAGAGGTTCATGAAAAGAGGGATGTTCTTGGTCAGGGGTTAATGGACATGGAAATTGAAGGGAGAGGTTTCAGAAAAAGAGGGATTTTGCTTAGTCAGGGGTTAATGGACATGGAAATATGACGGGAGAGGATTCAGAAAAGAGGGATGTTACTTGGTCAGGAGTTATGGACATGGAAATATGAAGGGAGAGGGTTCAAAAAAAGGGGATGTTGCTTAGTCAGGGGTTAATGGACATGGAAATATGAAGGGAGAGGGTTCAAAAAAGGGGGATGTTGCTTGGTCAGGGGTTAATGGACATGGAAATATGAAGGGAGAGGTTTCAGAAAAAGAGGGATGTTGCTTAGTCAGGGGTTAATGGACATGGAAATATGAAGGGAGAGGGTTCAAAAAAGGGGGATGTTGCTTGGTCAGGAGTTACTGGACATGGATATATGAAGGGAGAGGATTCAGAAAAAGAGGGATGTTGCTTGGTCAGGAGTTACTGGACATGGATATATGAAGGGAGAGGATTCAGAAAAAGAGGGATGTTGCTTGGTCAGGAGTTACTGGACATGGAAATTTGAAGGGAGAGGGTTCAAAAAAGAGGGACATTCCTTAATGTTTTTATTTATATTTTAATAAGATTCGAGATTCACTTGTGTTTTATTGTTTGCCGACACTGTACCCCATGAGTGCATGTCTATTCAGTTACACGCATGCCCGGCTCAATCTGCAGACTTTGCCAGCATGTTTTATGTCACTGGTGTACATGGTCTTGTCGAACGTAAAAAAATGGTCTGGTCTTAGACTGGGCATGGTCACTTGTCAGGTGTTCCATTGGACCTTGTATTTCCCCAGAGCTGACCGAGACACGATGATGACGCGAGCGAGAGGGGAAGAAGTGGAGATGAAGGAGACGCTGATCGCCAACGAGGACACCGCAGCAGTGCAATGATGACACGCATGGACAGCACTCCCCCCCCACCCATCCCCCCACCCCCCACCCCCCACCCACCCCCTGTTGACTGCCAGTGAGGACACTAAAGCAGTGCAATGATGATACGCATGGACAGCACCCCCCAGCACCCTGCTTCAGTTCAGCTGTTGCATTTAGAACCACCTAAGACATTTTCCATCACAAGCATGTACACCTGCTTCAGGCAGCCATATTGTGTCTTCAGAGGTACTGATTTCCAGCTGATTGAGTTCAGGCAGCGGCAGTTTGTGATGACGCTTCCCGGTATACTACTGGAAGCTTGCACCATGCAACAGACCTGTTAGTCTGCATGTTAGTGCAGTGTTCTTCCTGTGGGACAAGGACGCCTCCACTGCACCATATCGGTTTGGTGCAAATGCAGACTCAGCGTGCAAAATGTTGACCTCACTCACTGTGCATTGACTGACACACTCACTAACACCAAAACTTCTTCTGTGGCAATGTTAATCATGCATGGTGAGGTGGCACACTTATGGCCTCTCCTGCACACCTAGATACCATGTTGATGTGAACTGGCCTGAACTGATAAAGACTGAACTGAAGGAAAGTCATCATTGGTGATGAAAGGAAACAGTGTGCATGTGGTGACAATGCGCTGAGATTGTGAACATGAAATGAGGCAGTGATGGCAAGAGCAGAAGACACCTTCCAATGAATATGACAGTCGGCCAAAGTTTTGCCAGAGCATCTTGACAAAAGTGATGAGGATGGAAGAGTCATGTGTACAGTAAGCAAAGTGTATATGGCAATGGGCTGTAGTTGAAACTTTTATCCGGATGCATGCTGCACTGGGTTTGCTGTAGTTCTGATTTTAAGATTTTCTGGAAAAACGTTGCATGGAATCTCAGAATTCTGTATCCACCACACAACTCTGTGGTCTGCATTTTGCCGTTAAGTAATAATAATAATAACTCTTCTAGAGCACTGTACCCAGTGAAACAGTTTTGGGGATATGGTGCTGTACAATGTCACAATGCAAATTACAGAAAGAAACAATCATCAGGATCAGAACTATGAGCAAGTGCTATGTATACATACAACACTCAAACTTCTTTTTTTTAAAGATAATAACAGTCAGTGATCCTTCATAATGTGTCTACAACATAGTTAGCTAGCATCAAAGGCGGACAGACAGACAGATAGGTAGATATCACAGAAAGGCAGTGTGGAAGATGCGAGTTTTAAGTTGAGTTTTAGACGGTGACGACAAAGAGGGCGTATTCAGTGGCAGCAAGTTCCAGACAACTGGAGTCTGGCATTGTAAGGATTGTGTACCAGCATGCTTCAGGTGTGCTGAATGATGCCAACAAAGGCTGTACCAGGAACCCCTCAGTACTGGGAACCATTTAGTACTAGGAACCCTTCACCTCTGGGAACCCCACAGTACTGGCAACCCCACAGTACTGGGAACCCTGCAGTACCAGGAACCCCTCAGTAGTGGGAACCCCGAGGTACTGGGAGCCCTGCAGTATTGGGAACCCCACAGTACTGGGAACCTTCAGTACTGGGAACTCCTCTTTGCCAGCGACCCACCAAATCCATTGAAGGCATCTTCAGAGTGATGTGGTCCTTATCATGGGTTCCTTCCTGTGGACGCCCAGAGGAAAGGGTTTGAGAAAAGCGGTCCAGAGACAGGTGGTCATCAGGGTGGTCTTTCATTGGTGGTGCCACCGTATCCTACAGACATGTCCATAGTCGGCCATTTGCTATAGGGTAGTCTGTGCACTCTGCAAGTTGCACTACTGCCAAGTATACATTTACCTAGTCAGACTGTGTTCTGGAGAGTGAGCATGTGTGTTACACACAGAATGCATGTGTATATAATACAGGGATGTGCTACTGTATGTGCTTTGGGGAGCAGGGATAGCTCAGTGGTAGAGCAATGGACTCACGATCAAAAGGCCTTGGGTCTGAACCCTGGCAGGAGCAGCAGGAGATTTTTCTCCAGCTGAGTCAGCCTTCTGTGCTGACTCTTATTTCTGCAGTGGCACATAAAAGACCCAGGTCATTCTGCCAAAAGTGCAGGTGGCTAAGCACACAGGCACCCTACTTGTGTGGTTTCAGATAAAGTAACATTGTAAAGTGTTGTATGGTGCATGCAGAACTTGCGCTGAGGTAGCAGCAGTTTTATGCGGCACCAGCCACGCAGCAACTAAACAGCGCTGCAACCACTTCAGTGGCTATTGAACACCCTCTGTGTAAAGCTAGTCTCTCATTCAGAGTAGCACATGACTAGAGTGCAGTGGGTCTGCTCAGAAGCAGAGAACAGTACTGTAGTTGTCATTGTGAATCACTTGGGGCTCATCTCAAGATGAGGCGCTCAACAAGTGTTCATAGATATAAATATATGTGTGTGTAGACAACTTTTAGTTTGTTGTTTGGTGTTTGTTTGTTTTGCTGTTGTCTGCATTCATGTGAGAAGTTTGTGAACACCTGTGGGCTGAAGTACAGCTTCTCAGTGGGCATAAGTGCAGAATATGTCGTAATTATGACTTTCATGCTTTCATGCTAAGTTGTATCACCTCTCTCTCTGTGTCTGTCTGTCTGTCTGTCTGTCTGTCTGTCTCTCTCTCTCTCTCTCTCTCTCTCTCTCTCTCTCTCTCTCTCTCTCTCTCTCTCTCTCCTCTCTCTCTGTACCCCCCCCCCCCCAACCTCTGTCTCTGCCCCCGTTCTATCTGTCCTTCCTCCTTCCCTTTTTTTTTTTACACCCCCACCTCCACCTCCCTCCTCATCCACCTCCCCCACCTTCCCCCACAGGCTGCTCTTTCAACCTACCCACCTCCACCTCCCCCCACACACTGCTCTTTCAACCCCCCCACCTCCACCTCCCCACACACTGCTCTTTCAACCCCCCACCTCCACCTCCCCCCCCCCCCACCCCCCCCCCCCCCCACACACTGCTCTTCAACCCCCCCCCCCCCCCCCACACACTCTCCTTCAACCCCACCTCCCCCCCCACACTCTACGCTCTTCACCCCCCCCCCCCCCCCCCCCCCCACACAGCTCTTTACCCCCCCCCCCCCCCCCCCCCCGCCTCCTCCCCCCTCCCACACACACTCTCTTTCACCCCCCACCTCCCCCCCCACACCTCCCCCACCACCCCACCTCCCCACCCCACACACCTGCTCTTTCAACCCCCACCCACACACACACCACACTGCTCTTTCAACCCCCACCTCCCCCCACACACCTCTTTCAACCCCCCACCTCCACATCCCCACACCCACCCTACCCACCTCCCCACACCCCCACCTCCCCACACACATTGCTCTTTCAACCCCCCACCTCCCATCCACTTCCCTTATTGGAAATATTTGGAGGCGCAATTTTTACTAGATACTAAATTATTTAAGCAGTGCTGAACAGCATCACTGTCATGACTGACAATTGATTAAGCTTGAGGTATGCACAGTGTGTTATCAGTAGATTCCTGCCAAGGTGTTTTGCTGTACATAGCCCGGATTAAAGGTGTGTTTTCTCTGTGATACTTACAGGCCAATTTCATTTGTTCATTGCTTTCCATTTGTTTATGATATACATGCTCACATACTGGATCTGTTTTGTGTGGTATGATGTACTAAACTTTCCAGGTTTAGTCACTTTAGGCCAATTTCATTTGTTCATTGCTTTCCATTTGTTTATGATATATATGTTCACATATTGGATCAGTTTTGTGTGGTATAATGTACTAAACTTTCCAAGTTATCTACAAGTGGTCTTACCTGGATGCTGGTGTTGATATCTTCTGCTATCCTGGGGAAGCAGGTTTTGAGAGAGCTAGTTCCTTTAAGATGTTGAGGGCTTAATACTGGTATGGCTGGTTTAAGAGAAATGTTCTGCTTTGCTCATTTGTTTGTTGATGGTTTTGGATTTTTTGTTGTAGGTGTTGTTTTGGGGGTTTATTCCTTGCTGTTTGTTGCAGTTTTATCTCTCCCTTTCTCTCCTACATGTATGCCTATGTGTGTGATTCTCTGTGCAGTTATTTTGTGTGTAACTATTGAATGTGCTTTAAATTTGATTTAGTTAAATTGTTGTTTACCCATTATTGTTGGTTGGTACTTGTGACATACATTATATCGAAAAGGAATTACATGGCATGTATGTATGCATTTTTGTGTGTCTGTATGCACATCCATTGTGTTTGAGTCTGTATTGTGTACATGTGTCTGTATGCATACTTTGTGTGTGTCAGTATTGTGTATGTGTGTCTGTATGCACATATATTGTGTGTCTGTATTGTGTATGTGTGTCCATGCACATACATTGTGTGTGTGTGTGTGTGTGTGTGTGTGTGTGTGTTGTGTTGTGTTGTGTATGTGTGTCTGCATGCACATACATTGTGTGTGTGTGTGTCTGCATGCACATACATTGTGTGTGTGTGTGTGTGTGTGTGTTTGTATTGTGTGTGTGTGTGTGTGTGTGTGTGTGTGTGTGTGTGTGTGTGTGTGTGTGTGTGTGTGTTCTCACCTCATTGATTCATCAGTGCCACGTGTTCTTCAAATATTGTGCATTTAGAAATTAATGCTTGTAAACTTATCAGTGACCATTGGATGTGGCAGTATGTCTGTGTTTCCATCTTACTGGTTCATCACAATGTCATATATATTCTCTGTGTGTGTGTGTGTGTGTTCTCACATCATTGATTCATCAATGCCACATGTTCTTCAAATATTGTGCACTTAGAAATTAATTTAATGCCGTGTAAACTTACCGGTGACCATGGGATATGAAGCATTCATTTTTTTTAAAGATTAATGTCGATGCATGGAGTAATGTCTGGAGTAGAAATTGTATTCAATTGATAGGTTACCTGCAAGATGAATATTTGTGCATTGCATTTTAGTTATAATATTTACTGTTGTAGAGGATGTTGCCTGGTGTATGATATTTACTGTTGTAGAGGATATTGGCTGGTGTATGATATTTACTGTGGTAGAGGATGTTGCCTAGTGTAGCGGCCCAGCTCATGAGGCTGTGGAAAGGCCAAGGCACAGAGTGTGAATGGCTTCAGGACCTAGTATGTAATATTTACTGTGGTAGAGGATGTTGCCTAGTGTAGCGGCCCAGCCCAAGAGGCTGTGGAAAGGCCAAGGCACAGAGTGTGAATGGCTTCAGGACCTAGTATGTAATATTTACTGTTGTACATGTTGCCTAGTGTAGCGGCCCAGCCCAAGAGGCTGTGGAAAGGCCAAGGCACAGAGTGTGAATGGCTTCAGGACCTAGTAGGCTTCCAGGAAGAGAAGAAAAGCACTACAACCAGAAAGGCACGGGTTTGTGTGTGTGTGTGTGTATGAGTTTGTGTGTGTGTATGTGTGTGTGTGTGTATGAGTGTGTGTGTGTGTGTGTGTATGAGTGTGTGTGTGTATGTGTGTGTGCGTGTGTGTGCATGCATGGGTGGGTGAGGGGGGGCGAGGGGGTTGTTGTGTGAAACTTTGGTTACTCCCCAACAAAACACGAATATGCTTCTTTGCCGCAGTCATAGGACAGACGAACACTGACTACATGTGTAACCGTCTCGCTTGTCTCCTGTTCACTGAAGAAGCAAAGTGTCAGGGAAGGCCTGCTAACATTAACAACAGGTTGTGAGGCTTCTTTGCCACAGACAAAGGACAGACACATTGTGAAAATATATACTCATCAATGATCAAATTTTCATAATACTAAGTCATCGTCTATAAACAATTTATGACTGTCAAAAAACTGGATCATTTATACAGATTTACTACATTCACACTCACACACACACACACACACGCATGCACACACACACACACACACACGCACACAGACAAACACACACTATCACAATTATTTTTATTAAACGAATTCCCTACATATTTTTATTTTTTATCTTTCTTTTATTCAGCTGCGGAAAATGCATACCACCGCACAATTAATAACATCCATCATCTACCCATACACATGTAGACAAAATATATATATATATGTGTAAGAAGAAAAATAAGAAATAGTAATAGTGCACATACAATATAATACTAATTATAGACACCAACTATCTACCCATACACACATTATTTTAATAACGCTAATAATACTAATAACAGCAACGACAACAACAACAATAATAGTAATAAGAACAAGAAGAAGTGATAATAATAATGCATACAATATCGGCAGAACGTCTAAACAATCATAACCACCATCCTAACAATTATCACGCTCACACTAACACACATACACGCACGCACACACACACACGCACACACACACACACACACACACGTTCATACACACGTCCATACACACACAGAGACTGGCAGACATTTCGTTTGTGTACAGTGAAAAAAGAACAGGAGAAAGACACCCCGGCAGTATCCACTTCTAGCCCCGTAGGTTCGCTATCCTCAAATGGTTTGAAGATGCGTGCGTTTGTGTGTATAGCACTGGCATAGTATGGAATGAACTGATAGGTGGATATGCCAGCGTAGTACAATAGAATTGAAGGCAGACGAAAAGTCCATAAAATATATAAAAAGTAGGCTTACTACATAATTATAAGAACCAGCAGTGTCGAAGTGATTGGTAATCAGGTCAGACTGTGTCCACCTTGTACACCCGCCCGCCAGCCCTACATGTAAATGAGGTGCTGGCCCGTCCCTAATAAGCCTCATGGTTTCTGTGGACTTCGCACGGGCCCGTCCCTAATAAGCCTCATGGTTTCTGTGGACGTTAAGCACCATGTTTACTTACTTACTTAAGCGCGCACATGCGCACCATGTTGACACTGTCCAGCCGACAGCCAACGCCAGACACCCTCTTTCCCAATCGCAAGTGGCCCCAGCACACACACTCCGAGCATCGCTTTCCGGCACCTTCCTCCAAACTCTGCCAGATTTAGTTACGCCACTGAAGGGGCACTCTTTATCTCCGCGCAGCTGTCCAGCGACGCGTCAGCGCCCTCCGAAAGGTTCGGGTACTAATATGACTGTAGAAGCAACCTAGCGCCAAAGCACCACGTAAACATGAGATGCATCCACCCGGGGTTAAAAAAAAAAGAGTTCCGTCTTGATTCAAACGATTGTGGTTTTATTTGCGCTGGTGTAAACTATGCTGGCGGCTATAAATGCCACACCTTGTTTTATTTGAGTTGTTTGTAACAAACTTACTACTGTTTGAGCACCAACAAAAAACTGCTCATTAGCTGACAGTTTTCTGGACCCTATGGCGTAACTAAATACGGCAGTAGTTGAAGGAAGGATGTCGTAAACCAGTGCTTGGAGTATGACTCCGAGCATCGTTTTCCGGCACCGTCCTCCAAACTCTGCCGGATTTGGTTACGCCACTGAAGGGGCACTCTTTATCTCCGCGCAGCTGTCCACCGACGCGGTGTGAGCCGGTTTGGCCTAGCGGTAAGCAGAAGGACCTCGGTTCGAATCTGCTTCGGCTCTCCTTTCTCTTCAAAGGTTGTGGTCTGTGGACACTGTCTTGTGACTTTGTTCCTCACAATTATGAAACATTAAAATGGCTCTCAACGCTGCCCATCTTAATGCAGAAGTCATTCTGGTGGTGACAGTAGTGTAGCGATAGGTATTTAATCTCCCTCTCCCCCCATCTCCATACCCCCCCCCCCCCCCCTTCCCGTCCCTAATAAGCCTCATGGTTCCCGTGGACGTTAAGCACAATGTTTACTTACTTACTTACTTTACCAGCGCCCTCCGAAAGGTTTGGGTACTAATATGACTGTAGAAGCAACCTAGCGCCCTAGCACGCACGTAAACATGAGACGCATCCACCCAGAGTTTTAAAAAAAGAACAAGAAAAGAAGATCCGTCTCGATTCAAACAATATTGGTTTTATTTGATCTGGCGTAGGCAACATAGTCTGATATAATTTGAGTTTGTAACAAACTTACTACTGTTTGAGCACCAACAAAAAACTGCTCGCTAGCTGACAGTTTTCTGGACCCTATGGCGTAACTAAATACGGCAGTGGTTGAAGGAAGGATGTCGTAAACCAGTACTTGGAGTTTGCCTAGCACACTGTCTTAACTTATTGTCACAGCTGGCAGGGTAATTAATAATTATTTCTTCTGGCGCTATCAAGGCGCTGGAACAAAGCGTTAAAAGACATATTTACCAACTGTGTACTGATAATTCCTGGTTACTATTTATGTGAAGATAATTAGTAATAATGTTGAGATAATGATTAGTAATTATCTTGGTTTAATTATAATTACGTGCATCAGACGCAAGTATGCCGTTAAGAGTGCGAGTCAAAAGGAGAGGTTTACAGTTGTGGACATAATGACAATTATGTGGACAATTATGTGGGCTTTTGACGCAAGTAAGCCGCAGTAGCAAACTCCAAGCACTGGTTTACGACATCCTTCCTTCAACCACTGCCGTATTTAGTTACGCCATAGGGTCCAGAAAACTGTCAGCTAACGAGCAGTTTTTCGTTGGTGCTCAAACAGTAGTAAGTTTGTTACAAACAACTCAAATAAAACAAGGCGTGTCATTTATAGCCGCCAACAAAGTTTACACCAGCACAAATAAAACCACAATCGTTTGAATCGAGACGGAACTCTCTTTTTTAACTCGGGGTGGACTTGGTGCGTCTCATGTTTACGTGCGTGCTTGGGCGCTAGGCTGCTTCTACAGTCTTAATTATCAGTACCCAAACCTTTCGGAGGGCGCTGACCGCGTCGGTGGACAGCTGCGCGGAGATGAAGAGTGGCCCTCCAGTGGCGTAACTAAATCTGGCAGAGTTTGGAGGAAGGTGCCGGAAAGCGGTGTTCGGAGTGTGCCGCAGTAGTACACGATACGCTGTAACCCCCGCCCCCACCCCCCTTATCAGGACTGTGTCAGCACGTTAAAGTGAAGGGAGCAGCACTCCCGGCGAAGGAGGAAGGGTGGGGGTGCTGGCCGCAGGCAGGGCTTGCTGTCATCTGCGCGTCATCTTTTTGCCTGACGCCTGCTTGTCTCTCCGGCAATCACAGACTGCTGTGCTGCGGCCAACACCGTACACTGACCAGAGACACTACACTGTTGTAGTATCTCTACACTGACAACCAAACTCTGAACACGTCGACGTGGTATTTTTCTTTATTGGGTGAGGTTTTCTGTTGTTGTTGTTGTTGTTGTTGTTGTGTGTGTGTGTGTGTGTGTGTGTGTCCGTCTGTCTGTCTGTCTGTGCTTTTTGTTGTTGTTGTTGCTTTGTTGTGTTGTTGTTATTCGTGGTGGTGGTGCGTGAGTGCGTGCGTGCGTGCGTGCATACGTACGCGCGCGCGCGCGCGCGTGTGTGTGTGTGTGTGTTTTGTTAGTGTTTCGTTTGTTTGTTGTGTTGTTGCTGTTTTTCGGGTTGTTCGTACATACAGTTTTCGTGTTCTACTCACCAAAAGAATTTGGCCAAGCGGTATGATTAGCTAAACGAATGGCCATACTAGTGAGATCGGACATACCCATTAAAAAATGTTTTAACCTGAATGATGTGCTGCTGTACTGTGCTGTGCTTGGAGCTCTGAAACAAGCGCAGTACGAATTTACTGCTGCTAATGCTACTGTTATTGTTATCATCATCATTATCATCATCACCGTCGTCGTCGTTACTATTATTGTGTATTCTTTCGAGTCCCATTTTAAACTCTTTCTTTTCAAACGTCTTGTAATCCCTTTTCTTGGGAAAACTAGCCGCAGCAGATTGGCGCTACCGGCCTTTTACTGATGCACACTGTTTGATTACGTTGATGGTGTTACCGCGCTGACGTTATTGTTGGCAAGCGCAGGGTCACGAAGCTGCTGAAGAGTTGACTCAGTGACGTCAGACTCCTGACAACAGTCATTGGTCAGTGACATCAGAAACTTGACTACAGCGACCCTTCCACCAGTGACGTCACAAAGCTGACAAAATAGACTTCTTAACCAACGAGGTCAGAAAGCTGACAACACAGACCCGTTGACCAGTGAAAGCACACAGCTGACAACACAGACCCGTTGACCAGTGAAAGCAAACAGATGACAACACAGACCACACAGCCGCCAGCACAAAGCCGTTGACCAGTGAAAGCAGACAGCTGACAACACAACCCCCTTGACCAGTCAAAAAAACAGACAGCTGACAACACAGACCCATACAGCTGACAGCACAGACCTGTTGACCAGTGAAAGCACACAGCTGACAACACAGACCTGTTGACCAGAGAAAGCACACAGCTGACAACACAGACCCGTTGACCAGTGAAAGCAGACAGCTGACAACGCAGACCCGTTGACCAGTGAAAGCAGACAGCTGACAACACAGACCCGTTGACCAGTAAAAGCAGACAGCTGACAACACAGGCCTGTTGACCAGAAAAAGCAGACAGCTGACAACACAGACCCGTTGACCAGTGAAAGCAGACAGCTGACAACACAGACCTGTTGACCAGAGAAAGCAGACAGCTGACAACACAGACCTGTTGACCAGTGCGGATGCGAGGGTCAATGACGTGTCGGTGATTGGCAGCGAGAGGTCGGGGGGCGACACACCTCACAGACACAGACATGGCCTTTCGTTTGAGTGCTGCTTTACGTCCACAGAAACCACCAGGCTTATTGGAAACGGGTGGCCCAGGACGGCCACCTCGACTTTAACACAGCTCCTGGGCTCTGTGACAATGGCCAGACCTCGCTCCGTCTTCATCGCCGGTGTCGTCGCGGTCCTCGTCCTCTCCTTCCTCTACCACCGGAAACTCGGGTAGGCTGCCACACTTCTGCTGCGGCTACTGCTTGGTGTGTGTGTGTGTGTGTGTGTGTGTGTGTGTGTGCGTGCGTGCGTGCGTGCGTGCGTGCGTGCGAGTGTGTGTGTGTGTGTGTGTGCGTGCGTGCGTGCGTGAGTGTGTGTGTTGTGTGTGTTGTGTTGTGTTGTGTTGTGTTGTGTCTGTCCGTTCCTTTTCATATTTTTCATTAATCTGGTATCGTAAATTAGACGGAATGGTCAACGATACCAGCATGTCCTAGCCTCATGTGCATTTTAACGGTGGTAATATTGAAGGGACTAACTCTTCGAAAATTTGTGTTTGATGTTTGTGTATACATGTGTGTTTTGGTTTATGTTTGTGTAGGGACTGGTTTTGTGCACAGACTTGAGAAAGGGTTCATAAAATTAATATTTATATGAGAAGGTTTTAGGTGTGCGTTTGCTTATGACTGAGTTTGATGTTCCTGAGGTGACCCTGTGCGGTTGACAGGATGTTAAAATCCAGTTATAACCAACTGACTAACTGTGGAGTTCTTGACAGAAATGTGGGCAGATGTGTCACCTGGGTACAGAGATCTACTTGACGAAAGGGGGTGGTGAGAGGGTTCACTGATTGTGATGATGATGATTTTGTTGCTTAACATCCACAGAAACCTCTTACGGTATATTGGGGACAAAGTGATTGGGGTGTAGGGTACCCCAGTATTGTAGGGTAACTACTCCTAAGTTCGCTCGCTCTGCACGCTCTCGGACGCTCCAAAAGGTGTACCACCACCAGAGCAACGTATCCAGGTGCTGGGGAACTGGCCAGTGCGGAAGAACGTATTCCGCAGCTTGATGTCTGAACTGACCATTGTGAGGCGACAGGGTTCGTTGTAAATACGTCCCTTGGCTAGTAGCTGCTCGCCCTGATATAACTGCCACGGCTGACTGGGCGTTAAGATATCTCAAAGTTAAAACAATTACAGACCACAAAACTGTGTGGTCCATTTCGGCCTATTAGGTGGTGCTGTGCCAAAGCGAGGCTACACAAAGAGAGTCAGCTGGGTCAGATTATCGGAGATCTGCGCCCATGGACTTACATTTGTATGTCCATGGACTTTGTCTACGTTTGTATGTCCATAGACTTAGGCTACATTTGTTTGTTTTGTATGTCCATGAACTTACATTTGTATATCGATGGACTTAGGCTATATTTGTATGTCCGTGGACCTAAGCTACATATTTATGTCCACGGACCTAGGCTACATTTCAGTATGTCCATGGGCTTAGGCTACATTTCAGTATGTCCATGGGCTTAGGCTACATTTCAGTATGTCCATGGGCTTAGGCTACATTTCAGTATGTCCATTGACTTGGGCTACATTTAAGCATGTCCATGGACTTGGGCTACATTTCAGTATGTCCATGGACTTGGGCTACATTTCAGTATATCCAGGCCACCTTTCAGTAGGTCCAGGCTACATTTCAGTAGGTCCAGGCCGCCTTTCAGTAGGTCCAGGCCGCCTTTCAGTAGGTCCAGGCTACATTTCAGTGGGTCCAGGCCGCATTTCAGTAGGTCCAGGCTACATTTCAGTGGGTCCAGGCCGCATTTCAGTAGGTCCAGGCCGCATTTCAGTAGGTCCAGGCTACATTTCAGTGGGTCCAGGCCACCTTTCAGGTCCAGGCCGCATTTCAGTGGGTCCAGGCTACATTTCAGTGGGTCCAGGCCACCTTTCAGTAGGTCCAGGCCGCATTTCAGTGGGTCCAGGCCACCTTTCAGTAGGTCCAGGCCGCATGAGGGCAGCTGAGCCCCGAGCTGTGACTGCGATCTCTACCTACTTGAAGGCTACACTGGGGGTGTAGATACTATCTGCACTCAACAAGACGGCTAGATAGATTGATCATTGATTTTAGCGCCCGGTCAGTCGTGACGGTTTTATCGGGGCCAAGGGACAGAGGGAAAGAGAGGCACTACTGAGCACAGGGCCTCGCTAGATGTGCACAGCGAGCAGTGAGCAATGTTGCGTGTATCTGCAAGGGATGACTCAGGTTTGGGCTTCATAGCTAATTGCTACGTACAGTCATAGTCAAAATCAGAAAGCTAAAAAAATTCATGGGGGAAATTTACAACTTGTCTGCTCACGCATAAAAGAATATACATATGTGCGTGCGCGAGAGCGCGTGCTTGTGTGTGCGTGCGTGCGTGTGCGTGCGTGTGTGTGTGGTGTGTGTGTGTGTGTGTGTGTGTGTGTGTGTGTGTGTGTGTGTGTGTGATTATTATCACAGAATCAATAAAAGCATCACGTCATTGTAGCTCTATACGATATAACTAACCTCATACACACACACACACACACACACACACACACACACACACACACACACACACACACACACACACACACACACTCACGCACAGACTCACGCACGCACGCACGCACGCAATCATACACACACGCGTGCAGGCGCGCTCGTGTAAAGAGAGAGAGAAAGGCAGACAGTCACAGAGAGGGATGGGCAGAGCTGTCGTCACACCGGTCACTTTCACGCGTTCCGACTGCTGCAGCAGGGACTCACCAAACCACCAGTGAGACTTCATCTTCAGCCGTACAACGGCCGGTAACGATCATCCCGCACTCCAGCCCTGTAGAGACACACAGCTTCCCTCCTGTCTTTTCCTCACATCTCTGCCGCTGCTGCTTTCGCCACAGCCCTGAAAACGGGCAGACAGCAGTCCTTTCTCTGTCCGGGCACAAGAAAGGGCAACTGGCAGCGGTTGTGGTGTAGCCGGCTGTGGCAGAGACGCCAGAAAATCCGGTAGTCGAAGCTGGGAGTGTGAGTGATGAAGAGGTCACAGTTCTCATCTCAACGCTATGCGCTGACCAGTGCCTGAAAACTGCTTGTCCAGAAAGGCTTCCTGGATGGTAAATGTCTCTCTTTTTCAGCTCAAGTTACCAACGCCCTGCTATACAATGCTTGAAACCCGTTTATCCAGAACTGTTTCCTGCATGCTAAATACCTCTCTTCTCAGCTAAAGAATGCTTGAAATCCGTTTGTCCAGAAATGTTTTGTACATACTAACGATATCTCTTCTTCAAGATACCAACGCCCTGCTAAACAATAATTTATTATTGAAACCCGTTTGTCCACAAACGCTTCTTACATGCTACATACCTATCTTCTTCAATCTGCCAATGACTTGCTAAACAATGCTTGAAACCCGTTTGTTCAGAATACTTCCTACATGCTAAATACCTCTTCTTCAAGTTCCCAACGCCCTGCTAAACAGTGCTTGAAACCCGTTTGTCTAGGAACGCTTCCTAAGTGCTAACCTGTCTCTCTTCTTCCAGCTACCAACGCCCTGCTAAACAGTGCTTCAAAAACGTTTGTCCAGAAACGCTTCCTACATGCTAAATACCTCTCTTCTTTAAGCTACCAACGCCCTGCTAAACAATGCCTCAAACCCGTTTGTCTAGGAACGCTTCCTAAATGCTAACCTGCCTCTCTTCCTCAAGTTCCCAAGGCCGTCCGGCAAAAGAAAGACCGCAGCCTCGCCGACCGTTTCCCACGGATCCCCACCCCGCTGGTGGGAGCGCCAAGACCGTGGCCATGGTGATGGAGACCAACGAGGACTTCCTGCTGCCCTACTTCCGGTCCAAGGGCTTCATCGTGAAGAAGGGGCTGGGAAGACGGCGCGAAGTTGTCGACCCTGTGCTGGAGGCGCCACTCTTCCGGGCACCTGTTCTCAACCACAGCAGCCAGCTGCCCGAGGAGCGCAAGTCTAGGGTCAGAAAATTCATGTGCTTTTTTCCAGATGGAGACCCGTTTGTTGTTTGAGGTCCGGGGATGGTTGGTTGTTCGTTTGGTGTGTGTGTGTGTGTGTGTGTGTGTGTGTGTGTGTGTGTGTGTGTGTGTGTGTGTGGGGTGTGTGTGTGCGTGTGTGTGCGTGCGTGCGTGCGTGCGTGCGTGCGTGTGTGTGTGTGTGTGTGTGTGTTCAGTTTAGTATACAGACTTCTCCTCAGCGCTATCAAAACAAAAGTTTCCAAAGATATTATTCATAAGGAAAAAATATCAGTATATAATATTGTATTCAGTTGTCAGCTTATGAAGCCCTTCTTGCCTCCTGAATGGTCGTCTGGTGGATATTTACATTTATCTTTACGAAATCTTTTGTTAGAAAATAATTTGCCAGGTGTTTCTTTGGTCATTTACTTTGAATTACGTATGTGAGAGTGTTTTATTTTTATTTTTTGCTTCAGATGGGAGAGGGGGAGGGAGGTGTATATGTATGAGAGTATAAACAAGGGTGGATGGAACGAAAGTGGGGGTGGTAGCTAAACTATGTCTTTAGGATGGGAGGGGGGGTATACTATGAGAGTTTATATAGGGGTGGTTGGAATGAAAGTTGTGTGGAAGTGTGTCAGAAAGTAAGCTAGAGTTTCTATACAATATTAATTGAGTATCATCGTGCGAGTATACGACGACATTTAGGGTGTATGAATGTGTTAGCATATGCGTGTATATGTGGTCCTGTGTGTATGAGATATAGATCAAGTGAAACCAATTATCAGTATGGATACAGACACATTTGTACATATGGAGTTTGTTGATTGCAAATTTCTATTGGTGCAACTTGCTGACACATGTTGTGAGTATGATCATTGTAAGATTAGTCTAATATCACTTATGTGAAAAGACTTTCAAAAAAAAAAGGGAAGAATAATAATGGAAGAAGACATCTTCACCGAACAGCCTATCACTGTGAGTTCTTCTTTATTCTTTTGTGTGTTTTGATCTTGATTCGATGACTGCATAACTGAAGCACTCACTCGTTTACAGACAAATGAGTTATGAATAAAGGAAAAGAATGTAAACGGAAACGAGAAGAGAAGACTGGTGGAAGAAAAATAGTGAAACTGGAAAATGCCAGTCTGACAAGAGGTTATCTCCAAATCAGAGCGGTCATCGGTATCTAAAGGTTACATTGATGTTGTTCCTCGTCTGGTCTCTCGGTGTTAACGTCAGTTTCACGGGCACTGGTACTGACGGTTACACAGTTCCACGGGCACTGGTACTGACGGTTACACAGTTCCACGGGCACTGGTACTGACGGTTACACAGTTCCACGGGCACTGGTACTGACGGTTACACAGTTCCACGGGCACTGGTACTGACGGTTACACAGTTCCACGGGCACTGGTACTGACGTTTACACAGTTCCACGGGCACTGGTACTGACGGTTACACAGTTCCACGGGCACAGGTACTGACGGTTACACAGTTCCACGGGCACTGGTACTGACGGTTACACAGTTCCACGGGCACTGGTACTGACGGTTACACAGTTCCACGGGCACTGGTACTGACGGTTACACAGTTCCACGGGCACTGGTACTGACGGTTACACAGTTCCACGGGCACTGGTACTGACGGTTACACAGTTCCACGGGCACTGGTACTGACGGTTACACAGTTCCACGGGCACTGGTACTGACGGTTACACAGTTCCACGGCACTGGTACTGACGGTTACACAGTTCCACGGGCACTGGTACTGACGGTTACTCAGTTTCACGGGCACTGGTACTGACGGTTACACAGTTTCACGGGCACTGGTACTGACGGTTACTCAGTTTCACGGGCACTGGTACTGACGGTTACTTCTCTCACAGGTCTTCGTCATCAACCTACGTCAACGCTACAGTGTCGGGGACCGAATCCGGTTTCGTGTTGACCTTTACACCGGAAACGGAAAGCCACGCTCTTTCGGCGGTGACGACGTGAGAGTGTGGCTGAAGAGTGCTGACGGCAAATCGTCAGTGGTTGCCGTAGTCTCCGACCTGAACAACGGAAGTTACGTGGCAGAGGCGTTGCTGAAGTGGCCTGGCCTGACCTTGGTGCGAGTGTCCTTGACCTATCCCGTGGAGTACTTGCGGGCGCTGACGGAGATGTTCCACACCGTACACACTCTGAGGTGGATCACCGACATCTTTGATGACGGCAAGGGCAGCCAGGAGGTAGGTTTAGCGGGCGGATGTCCAAACATAGGATTATATGCAAAGAAGATTGGAAATGCTGATGTGGAGGGTACGTGTGTGCGTGTGTGTGTGTGTGTGTGTGTGTGAGAGAGAGAGAGAGAGAGAAAGAGAGACAGACAGACAGAGAGAGACAGACAACAGAGACAGACAGGCAGAGACAGAGGCAGAGACAGAGCAGGTGTGTGTGTGTGCGTGTGTGTGTGATACAAATGACACGTACACACACACACACACACACACACACACACACACACACACACACACACACACATTCTCTCTCTCTCTCTCTCTCTCTCTCTCTCTCTCTCTCTCTCTCTCTCTCTCTCTCTCTCTCCTCCCCTACACCACACACACACACACACACACACACACACACACACACACACGCATATAATCACACACTCACGCACACACACGCGCGCGCCCGCTCGCACACACACACACACACACACACACACACACACACACACACACACACACACACACACACACACACACATTCATTCATTCATTCATTCATTTACTCACAGTGTTTTGTGGTGCCGACGACTCCAGTTGTTGTTGTTTTTGTTTGTTTGTTTGTTTTTCCTGGTAGCCTATCTGTTTTGTGATGATTCTGAATTCCGGGTTTTGCCACGATCCTTCCTATGTATTCCAGAAGTCTGTCTGTTTTCCGATGGCTCCAATTCCGGGTTTCGCCAAGACCTGTAACCTCACTTCCGGTAACGGTGGTCGCTCTTGGTTCTGCGCACATCCGGCAAGCAAGGGACTGAACTGCAGCCACTGGCAGGAAACTGCCAACCTGGAGTACATTCCCATTGACAGCTTACCCATCTCGCCAGCCTTTCGACCATTCCTGGACAAGCTGAAGAAGTGAGTGTAATAAATTACTTTTTACTTTTACAGTTCATTCTTCACAGTGGTCGACCATTCGGGCAAATTAAAGGAGACTTTCCCGGCGAACACGCACGCTGGCCGCAAACTTGGAAAATGTGAACATACTTCCATTTGCTGACTTCACTTCACGCGCTTCTTCTGTCAGTTTGTGTGTTTGTTTGTTTGTGTGTGTGCGCGTGTGCGTGTGTGTGTGTTTGTTGTTGTAGTTGTTCTTGTTCTTGTTCTCGTTGCCTCGTTCTGGTATTGTGCCCCCCCTCCCTTGAAATATGGAGCGTGATATTTATTTATTGTGATACGTGTATGTTTATCTACAGTTTAATTTGTTGGATATGATAATAAAGCCAGCGCACAGATACCATCTTGAACTGAACTGAACTGATTGGAAAGTCATCTTGAATCTTGAAAGTCCGAGCGAAGAAGAGTGAAGTTTGACCGGCTGCCTTGGACACATTGAGAACTATTCACCGACCGCACGGCGTGTACCAGGGACGAACAACAGGCTAAGTAGAAACTCGCCGTGTAGTTTTCATCACGTCATCGGTGACCTTAGCTCACGAACGGTGTTGTTACAGCTTTCCTTCTTTCGTCCTAGCTCCAACAGAGTAATACTAATGCTACCAACGCTGCGGTCTCTTCGTCGTTGGTCTCTGCCATTCACCGGCGAGAGTTACCCACGGTCGCCCTTTCGGACAGTTCGACGAACTATGATTCGTTTCTTAATTGAACTTTTAGTTCGCCGAACATGGTTCGGACAGTTCGACGAACTTTACTTCGTTCTCAACTGGCTTGTAATGAGATGCAAGGTTCGGCCCGAACTTGCGGCAGACGCGCAGCAAACAGCATGATCGAAAATGTAGGCTAAAGTTGAGTCAAGTCAATATACTTTAATCATCCCTCACAGGGTAATTCAACTAACTACTATCTCATTCTGGGTCCCCGAGACAAGGCTGCGCCTCTCACAAGTCAACAAATAAACAAATTACCTCCGAAGCGAGTGAAGAACCTAGCGACACCGTCATCCATTTTTATTTTTATTTCTTCTTCATCCACGGGAGAGCTCTGCTCTCAGCCAACCAGAGGCAATGTTCGCTGAATAGGGCGAATGTTCCCAGAACATGTTGAGCGAAGCTTTTTGGACCCCGAATATAGCTTCGTCGCAGTTCGACGAATACTCCCAACTAGGTTCGCGAAGAAAAGTTCGCCCAATTAAGAACGGGCTTTACATAGCTTGCTACTTGACATCTGTCTGGTGACATGCTGGATCATGACTGTTGTCACTTGACCGCGTGTTGGACGTGCAGTGCACCACAGCCTTAAAACATCATATACGCTGGTAAGGCTCGGCCGCGCCACTCTTGGGCTGTAAGGTTACTGGATGTCCACTTCCTGTAGGATGAAGAGCTAAATAATCATAATAATAATCATAATAATCAAGAGAAAAGGAGCGGGAAGAGAACGAGAATGAACAGTGTACTCCTGTGTGTGCGTTCTTGTCGTCAGATGCTGTGATGACCCAGACGTCTCTCTCAGACTCATCCCCAACGACATCAAGATTCGTACCGAGAAGGGTGAGTTGCATATCACTGACTCACTGTGGGCAGGGTGAGTTGCATATCACTGACTCACTGTGGGCAGGGTGAGTTGCATATCACTAACTCACTGTGGACAGGGTGAGTTGCATATCACTGACTCACTGTGGGCAGGGTGAGTTGCATACCACTGACTGACTCGCTGTGGGCAGGGTGAGTTGCATACCACTGGCTCACTGGGCAGGCTATGAAGGGTGAGTCACTGACTCACTGGGCAGGCTATGAAAGGTGAGTCATTGAGTTGCATATCACTGACTCACTGTGGGCGGAGTGAGATGCATATCACTGACTCACTGTGGGCAGGGTGATTTGCATATCACTGACTCACTGGGGCAGGGTGAGATGCATATCACTGACTCACTGTGGGCAGGGTGAGTTGCATATCACTGACTCACTGGGGTGAGGGTGAGTTGTTCACTGACTCACCGGGCAGGCTATGATGAGTCACGGCTCACTGGGGATGGGGTGATGAGTCACGTGACTCCCTGGGGCTGGCTACACGACGTGGTCGGACGACTGCACCCGCCTCCCACTCCCCAGGAGCGCGTGCAAGGTGACGTCACTGTTACTGACGGTGCAACAGCATGACGCTGTCGTGAGTCGATTGACGTGTCGCATGTCTGTGGCTTGGCTATAGTCGCAATGCTGTGAGCTGTGTCCTATGACTCACTGGGCAGGCTATGAAGGGTGCGTCCATGACTCACTGGGCAGGCTATGAAGGGTGCGTCACTGACTCCTGGGCAGGCTATGAAGGGTGCGTCATGACTCACTGGGCAGGCTATGAAGGGTGCGTCATTGACTCACTGGGCAGGCTATGAAGGGTGCGTCATTGACTCACTGGGCAGGCTATGAAGGGTGCGTCACTGACTCACTGGGCAGGCTATGAAGGGTGCGTCACTGACTCACTGGGCAGGCTATGAAGGGTGCGTCACTGACTCACTGGGCAGGCTATGAAGGGTGCGTCACTGACTCACTGGGCAGGCTATGAAGGGTGCGTCACTGACTCACTGGGCAGGCTATGAAGGGTGCGTCACTGACTCACTGGGCAGGCTATGAAGGGTGCGTCACTGACTCACTGGGCAGGCTATGAAGGGTGCGTCACTGACTCACTGGGCAGGCTATGAAGGGTGCGTCACTGACTTACTGGGCAGGCTATGAAGGGTGCGTCATTGACTTACTGGGCAGGCTATGAAGGGTGAGTCACTGACTCACCGGACATAACAGGGCCAGAGACAGCAACGATACACTCACATTGCTGGCGCTCATGCTGTCTTCATATTCTGCTCAGAAGCGTGCTCAGTATCGAGACAAATTTCTGAGTTTGACTGCTCATTCTTTTCGGTATTGTTATTCTAATGCAATAGCTCGTGTCACCACACACGCACACACACACACACACACACACACACACACACACCACACACACACACACACACACACACACACACACACACACACACACACACACACACACACACACCACACACACACACACACACACACACTGATCAATATAAATGTGTGTGTGTGTGTGTGTGTGTGTGTGTGTGTGTGTGTGTGTGTGTGTGTGTGTGTGTTTCAGACCCAGCCAAGCCAGCCCCCGCCCCACCCCCCTGCTGGTCGCGGCCCCCCCGGGAGTCGTGGGAGAGCCCGGCCCCCCGGGGCTGGCTGAACAACGGCACGTGGCTCCAGGACGACTGCACCCTGCCTCCCCTCACCCAGGAGCGCGTGCAAAGGTGACGTCACTGTTAATGACGGTGCAAACACAGACTGTCTGTCGCTATGTCCTGTGGCGTGCAGCTAGCTGTGGCTGGCTGGCAGACTGTCTGTCGCTATGTCTGTGGCTGGGCGTTCGCTATGTCGGTGGCTGTGGCGTGTCTGCTATCGTGCTGTGCTGTGCGTGTCGCTATGTCTGTGGCGTGTCGTGTCGTGTCTGTGGCTGTGGCGTGCGCTGTCTGCTACGTGTCGCTTGTCTGTGGCGTGCTTCGCTATGTCTGTGGCTGTGGCGTGTCGCTATGTCTGTGGCTGTGTGCTGTGGCGTGTCGCTATGTCTGTGGCTGTGGCGTGTCGCTATGTCTGTGGCTGTGCTGTCGCTATGTCTGTGCGTGTCGCTATGTCTGTGGCTGTGGCGTGTCGCTATGTCTGTGTGCGTGTCGCAGTGCATGTGCTGGTGGCTGTGGCGTGTCGCTATGTCTGTGGCTGTGGCGTGTCGCTATGTCTGTGGCGTGTCGCTATGTCTGTGGCTGTGGCGTGTCGCTATGTCTGTGACTGACTTCATCGCGTTGAGTGGAGAGAAGACGACTGGCGACTGACGACGAGGTGCACCTGATGAGTGGATAGAAGACTGACGTTGGGGTGAACGTGTTGAGTGGACACAAGACAGACGACGAGGTGCACGTGCTGAGTTTAGAGAAGACTGACGTTGAGGTGAACGTGATGAGTGGAGAGAGGACTGACATTGAGGTGCACGTGCTGAGCCCACAGGTGCATGCGGAACACGACGGTGGTGCTGCTGGGCGACTCGAACCAACGGCTGTGGTGGCGTAAGATCACCCATTTCTTCCTGCACTGCTCCTCCGTGCTCTCCCACGGCCAGTGGCACTCCCCCCGCCTCTGTCTGGTAACCACCGTCACCATCACCATCCTGTGCGCGCGCGCGCGTGTTGTGTGTGTGTGTGTGTGTGTGTGTGTGTGTGTGTGTGTGTGTGTGTGTGTGTGTGACCTAATGATTATGCATCTTAAACTACAAGCGAAAAACACACTAAAGAAATCCCCAAATGAAAATAATGAATAGCAGGTTTACTTTTCTTTTCTTCTTCTTCTTCTTCTTCTTCTTCTTCTTCTTCTCTCTCTCTCTCTCTCTCTCTCTCTCTCTCTCTCTCTCTCTCTCTCTCTCTCTCTCTCTCTCTCTCTCTCTCTCTCTCCTTTAAACCCACTGTATTTCAGTTCTTTTTTTCCTTCTGTTTTATCCGCTGACTATCAGTTGACGGCTTGTATTGTTGTTGTGTCAGAACTCTGATCTGAACTCGTCCCTGCTGTTCGTGTCCCACGCCTCGCCCTTCTCTGTGGGCTCGCACTCTGACCTCGTCACCGTCCCGCTGCCACAGGCCTTCCAACGACTGCGACACCTTTCCGGTTCCCACGGCAACGGCGTCCTCGTCCTGCACTACTACCGGCACTTCACCACCTATTCGGTGCAGGTGTACCGACAGCGGGTGCGGGAAGCCCGGAGAACGGTGGAAGAGTACTTGCTGCTGTACCCCAAGGTCAAGGTCTTCATCCGCGGACCGCACGCGGTGTACCAAGCCTACAAGAAGCTGACGATGATAGGGGACAGCGCGGTAAACTGGTACGGGCAGATCTGGCGAGAGGAGTTTGCCGGCCTGCGGGACAGGGTGTGGTATCTGGACTTCTGGGACTTGTCGCTGGCCGCCGAGAACTTTCCCGTCCACCCGTCTGACGAGGTTGTCATGGAGATGATCAAAGTCTTGTTTGGCTATATGTGTGATGTTTAGGCGCGTGTGTCCACGCGTGCGCTGTGTGTGTCAGTGTGGTGTGGTGTGTGTGTGTGTGTGTGTGTGTGTGGTCAGTCAGTCAGTTTGTGTGTGTGTATGTGTGTTTGTGGTCAGTCAGTGTGCGTGTGTGTGTGTGTGTGTGTAGCCCTCATACCATGCGAGTGCAAACTCAAGGGGAACAACTGCATCAAGCGCATCTTATGATCCCTTGCACAGTTGTATAACCCTCACATATGTGCTTCGGACAGCATTTTGTTACTGTGACCAGTGACTACGACCACGTACTGTGTGTAGGTACTCCAAAGTGGGCCGGATACGCTGTCCGTAGCGTGAAATTTGACCCAATTTGTCCACTTTTAAAATCACTCTAGTTTCTGCCAGTGATGTCTTGTGTGAAATAAAAACATATGAAATGAATGTTTGTTCTTTTCTCTTTTAGTGTGTTTGATTTTTAATCAAAATAGTGTTAGCAGTTAAAGTCAATGGAAGTTTGTTTGGGTGTACCGTCGGCAGCGCTGCTCGTGTTCGCCACAGCCCGTTTGCGTTCATTCGCAACCACTACCTTCGCTAAAACTGAAACCTTACAGCGTGTGGGTATCAGAGCTAAAAATAACTACCAATGAAAGAAAGAGAAGACATCAGGGCTCCTTTACATATGAGTTATGGCTGTCTTTGCGCGGAAACTTTGACTGAAAACAAGGAGTAAAAACATTCGGACGTTCGATTTTCTTGAAAGCTGATTGGGATCGTGCCGAAAATTATATCATCAGAAAGCTGAATTCTTCCTCTATCAAACCAGAATGGTGTTTAGCTGTGATTCAAATTATACACGTCAAGGCGGGCCCGAGAAGTAACTGCATGTTCCGGTCTTTGCACTGGTGCGACAAACATGGCGGCCCTCGACGACTCTGCGGCAGCAGAACACGCGCGAGCAGAAAACGATCCCTCACAATCCGTTTTGCCACCATTCAGCCAGAAGGCACTTCTTGGTAAGTTTAATTGTGTTTTCAATGCAAATATATTACTATTTGAGGTGAAAAATAAATCATCTGATGACGAATTGGCATTCGGGCAGGTTTGGGTGAAAACGTAAACAAACGCCGTGTTGCTGTTGGGGGCGAGTTAAAAACGGGTCATGTTATTTATTATCTTTCGCTTTCAGATTCCCTGAAACTGTTGTTTTTGTAGGAAATGGACTGAATATTTCAGCTACAGTGCTCAATTTGTGAAATATTGATTGCAGTCCTGAGAAAACCAACGACGACGAAGTCACGTGACTTGTGTTTTTGAGAGGAGTTTTAAACTTTGACCGTCAGTTGTGCCACTTTCACACCCCCCACCCCCACTCGGATTTCTAACCCCTCCCATCCCCATCGCAAGTAAGTTGTGAATAATGAGTGTTCATCAGAACTAATTATGCACTTTATTTTGTTTTTTCATAGACCAGCGTTGTGTTCTTTATCATGAATTACTAAGAGTAAGAATATTCAAACAAAGCCAAAGTAAACAACAGATTCTGGTTTTGTACTGACTTGGTGACCAAGTAATAGTTTTAAAAAGATGATGGCTAATCTTTGATTACGAATACCTTGAAAAGATCAATCCTTCATGCTTGTTTAGAATCTCAGTACATTGACAATGACATATTTATTGCAGATGATGAGATCTACCAGAAGCTCAAAAGGACATTTCTTCCAAATGGAAAAGGAAGACCCCCAGACCCACCACAGGTGCCAATCACAAACCACCTGCTCTTGCAAATGATTCTTTTGCAAACTGAGGGAAATAGGACTGGAAAAGATGTAAGTTACTGATGTAGTAATGAAAGCAAATGACTGACTATCAATGGTGTTTTATTACTTTTTAACTTGTTACTAGAGTTAGTTTTGTTGCTTTACAGTTGTGAAAACAAGGTAAGTTTTCAGAAAGTGCAAGTTAATCTGTGACTCCAATTCCAAAACACAGTGAATGTGAACTCTGAAAGTGAAAGGACATAAGTGCACATGACATAGATTAAGTTAAAGCTGAAACTGACTCATGTAGCTCAATAATAATAAACATATATAAATATACACATTCATTGCCCCTCATAAACTCCCTCTCTCTGTGCGACTGTCTCAGACACACTCTCTTATCAGCTCACGAGTCATATTATGACATATATATATATACATATGATACAAAACATGTCAGTTTTTCACTTGTGTTTTTCATTATACATAATTATGTTACAGGTAGCAGCTTGGTTCCAGAAACTCTATCCACATGTCAGCTACCCAGCCAGCTGCCTCAGTGGGGTTCTTGATCGGCTACAGAAGAAGGTGACCAAAATGCATGAAGGAGGAGAGGACCATGCCATTGCAGCCTTCCTAAAGACTGAAGTCGACTTTGACTTTGTTTCTGCCTCTCTCTCGAACTTAGGATTAAAGAGGGGTCAGCTGTTGGAAAAGGAAGGTAACAGGTGTGGAGCAAGTTCACCTGACTGTGTCACACATGAAGTGATTGTAGACTTGGAAAAGTTTCGTTCAAAGGAAAGGCTGGCAGACAAGTTTACAGCTGGATGGATAAGGACACTGACTCCAACTGCAGACTCGGATAAAGTCCTGAAAACAAGCATCAAGCAACTGATGGCCTGCTACACATCTCTGGTCACAAATCAAAGCAGCGATGGCATGGGTATGTTATCAACATTTTTGGCAACACCTTTCAGAGTCCTCCAACACACTCAAAGGACCTCCAGCCAGAAACCCTCCAGTTCCACATCAGAAACTACATCAAAAGAGTCTACTAACCAACTTCTCAGAGCTTCAAAAGAGAACTCCCGCCTCCAGGAGCAGATTTCTTCCCTGCAAAGCTATGTTGATGTTTTGACACAGACTGTGAAGGACTTAAGCCAAGAGAAAAAGGAACAAAGTAAACAAACGGATCAAAACAAAAAGCTCAGTACAGATGTAGCGAGATTGCAGATTTTGGTAAAGAAACAAAGGCAGCTGTTGTCTGAGTTGAAACCAGAGAGAATGCGGTATTTGAAAAACAAAAGCATCCACCTGCAAGAACAGCTATGTTCAGCAAAGGCACTTCAAGACAGACACGATAAACTGAAAAAAGAACATGGTGAACTGAAGCAGAGAGCCTGCATTGAGAAACAGACAATTCAGAGATCTCTTAGGAGAGTGAAAGCTAAGCTTCAAAAACTTCAGGCGGAACACAGTGCCCTTCAAGATCATGTTCAAACTGAACCAGAAGACCAACAACAACCTCAGCTCAGATGCAGGCAAAACTTCCGCTTTAATGACAACCTTCGAAGAACTGTGATGCAGTTGCAGAGCGAGTGCAATGTGCCAGCAGGCAAATGTTCCTCTGTTATTAAAGTTGTGGCAGACAGTCTCTTTGGAGTACAGTATGAGGATGAAGATCTGCCATGTCTCCAGACAGCTGTCAACATAGCGGATGAGGGCCATGTTCTCTCAAAGGTTCAAGCAGCAGAACAGATGCTCGAAGCAGACAACATGACCCTGCATACAGATGGAACATCAAGAGGAGGAAAGAAGATCATGGGCTATCAAATCACCCTGGATAACAGAACTACACTGAGCTTAGGGTTTTCCACAGTTGCAGCTGAAGATGCAGTCACTGTCTTGGATGTGACAGTTGATCTCCTCAGAGAGACAACAGATCTGTACTGCGAAGAGAAGGAGGAAGATAAAGACCACATGTTTCGGACACTGCTGTCAAAGCTGACAAGCGTGATGACAGACCGGGCAGCTGTGATGAAGAGTTTTGACGACAAGTTGCTCAGCTTTCTTCAGTCTGAACTTGGTCAGAGCATGACGCTCCACTTTCTGCATTGCAATGCCCATTTCCTTCTTGGAATGAGTCGCTCCTGTGACATCGCTCTTGGAATGAAGGAGAAAGAACTCACCGAGACTGGGACAAACCTTGGAAGGGACAAGTTTCCCAAATTTCAGCGCTTCCGCAAACAAGAAACAGCGACATCTAGGATCATCCGGCTCACAAGTGCCATCACAGGTCCCCGGGGTGATGAAAAGAATGGCTGCAGAGCAGAGTGGCTGGCATTCTGTGACCAAGCTGGAGTGACAAGCTGCATGACCAGCTACAGGTCCAACAGGTTCAACTGCTATTTTGAAACTGCTGCAGCCATCATCTACCACCTTGACAACCTCCAAAAGTTCCTCACCAACGGTTATCTTGGACACTCCAACATGAAAATTGAAAGCGTGGCCGCCGACCTTGGTGATGAAAGCCTGTTGGCCCTTGTCTGTGCTGTTGCTGTCCTTTTCCTACGTGTTACAGGGCCATTCTTCCAGCTGGTGCAAAGCAGTGTCAAGTACACTGACTTTCACATCTACATCCAGAAGATGGAAGCAGTGTTCAGCCGATGCCGTGAAGATGCCAGCGACCTCCTTGATCCAGGCTACGCTGGAGTTTTTGGGGCAGAACTAGAACTGACCTCAACCATGAAAACTGCTGTCTTCATGTATGCAGAAACTCATTCAGTGGCTGTGAAGTCAGCCCTGGAGTTTGTGATGCGTGAAACCCTTCTGGTTACAAGGCGGCAGCTAGCTGACTTCCTTCCTGAAGGAAAATATGGATCTGTGCTGCCAGCTCACATTCAAGAGGAGCTTGGACACTGCCCGCTGACGAATCTGATAGGTGAAAACTCATTTGGAGAACTGGACTTTGACATGTCCCAAAAGCGAAACTGTTCCTTTCACCATCTGTCATCAATCAACATGATGAAACACAACAAAACATCAAGGTGGCTAAGCCGCAAAGGTGCTGATGAAATGTCTCAACTTCTGTCCACAGCACGCAGAAGGGCCAAACAACTGAGGGATCAACACAGGCAGAGGGAAAAAGTCATCCTTCTGAAAATCAAAGAAAGGCTTCAGGAGAACGAGCGGAAGAAGCGGATGAAGGAAGCGGATGCAGCGCAGAAGAAGGCCGGTATTGTTCGGAGAGTTCTGACAAACAGTGGTCCTTGCAACTGTACAGCTGATGTCAACAGGCTTGTCTCAAGGTTACATCAAGAGAAGAAGAGCAAGGCTCAGATGAAAATCGTTCTGCAAGATGAGATCAGATACCAGAAGGTAGTCCTGAAGAGCGGCAGAGATCTGCGTTTAGCAGGCTCTCTTGCTGAACTTGAAAATGCCCTTAAAAATTACTTCTCCACAGATCCTCAGGATGCTGCCCACGTGCCTGCTGATCAACCAGCCCAGCCCAGTGAAGATGAAGATGCAGCCGTTTCCCAACCCAAACATCCACGTCTGGACTCTCACTGTGAAGATCAAGATGCCACTGACATAGCTCCACCTGCCTTCACAGTACAAGGGGAATGGGTTTCTGTCTACTTTGACAACCAGTTTTATGTCGGAGAGGTTATCGATGTGCACAACCCTTCAGAAGCTACTGTTCAGTATCTGGAACAAACTAAAAGTCGTAAAGACTACTTCAGATACCCCAAAATTGAGGATGTTGCCAGAACAGAAGCTCAGTTTGTCTTCCGCTGGAACCTTCAAGTGGACCTGGTCAGCAATGGCTCAAGAGTGTGGAAGGTGTCGGACATCGATGACATTTGTGACGCCTACTGTCAACTCAAGGGGTCCACATAATGTGTTCGTACTCTTAGGCTAGCTACGTTACAACCTTTGTGACCTGGACTTTTATCCACTTAGTGGTAAAGAAGTATTGATTTCTGGTGAACAGTATGGATCTGATATGTGTCAACCAGATTTATTCATGCATCAAGACAAGTATACTGCCATGACAAGTCCTAAATGGTGCAAGCAATGACAGGAACCGAACACTGTAAATACAGAAACTTTGGTATGAACATTGCTGTGGTGTTCATCAGTAAACTAAAGGACAAAGAGAAGTGCACACATTGGAAGCATTGTACATTTTGTTCACCTGTGTAGATTAAGCAGTAACACTGTGGATTTATCCACATAACCATTATGAACCCCTTCAGTGCTTGATGTCATTCTGATGCAGATGTGGAAAACAAAATATGAACGGTATGTAATTTACAAATTAATAAATTTAAATATTTTAACTAAAGTTACAAATCATTTTGTCTGTCTTATTCAGTGTTTGCAACAGGAGAATTAGATACAGCTCTTTTAGCTGATTCCATTGATACCAAAACCATTTCTGTAGGTTAATTAGAAGCAAAGTTAAGAAAAACGAATACTCGCTAACTTTATGTTATGCTTTGAATACTTTCCGCACCTCTGAAAATGGTGGTTTTTCTGTTTTTGAAATTAAATTTCAGTTATATGCTAGGGAAAGAGGCACTCCAAAAAAATTGGCTCTTTACTGTGCATGTTCCTTGATATTGTACAGGTAAGACTTTGCAGAACAATGTTTTGGTTTTCATACTGTGTGCCTTTGAAGATGGCACAATCACAGAATTTGCACCTGGCGCAAAAAACGTGTGAAAAATTAAATATTTGAAAATTCATAACTTTGTGCCAAATTAACTCAAAACAATATTATTGGTATCAGTGGAATGAGAACAAGAAGACCTGTTGGAAAATACCACCCTTTTATCTTTCTGCCCAATTCAAAAAATCACTTTGGAGTACCTACTGTGTGCCAGTGTTACAGACGCTTTGCTGTGTTCCTCTGTGTACCGCCACAGAATAGACGCTTTGCAGGATTCAGTGAGTGGTTGATGAGTGCGGACGCTGAAGCAAAATAGTGGCTCTCATGAACATTTATCCCAATATCATGTTTTGATGTGTATGCATTATTGTAGGTTATGCATTTTGAATCTGTGTGGATGTTGCATGTGTTGTACACTTTACCATTGTCACACACAAACCCACAAGTGAACAAATACGTCACCATTGCCATACAGTCCTCCCTGCACCAACCCTGATAGCGATACTGCCATTACAGTCGCATTGTTCGCACGCTCACACACAAGAACATGGCACGTCACGCATCCCCGAAATGAACTGGGCATCAGAAAATCATGAGGAGGCCTTGCAGCTATTCAAACAAACTATGTCATACTACTGTGAAGAAGAGGACATCACAGATCCAGGCAAAATAGCTCTTAAAATCCTCAGGGGGATAGGAAATGAGGGACTGAAGCGCCTCAATGCCTCAGGGATGTCAGAGGCAGACAAGAAGAGGCCTGACAAAATATGGGAGTTGTTTGAGTCTCAGCTGAAGACGAATCTGAACTTCAGAGTGCATCGTCTCCACTTGATGGACTACAGGCAAAGAACTGAGGAATCTGTCGATGACTTTGTAACCAGAGCACGCACTCAAGCCCTGAAATGTGAATTTGAAGAGAGTGAATTGGAGGAAAGGATCATTGAACTCATGATTGCATCCACACCAATAGAAGCATTCCAGCGTGCAAGCTGACAGACGCACTTGCGGAGGGGAGACGTTTTGAAGCCATTCTCGCAGGTCGACAGGAAATTCAGAAACGCACAAGCACACCACTGAACAATGTGGACCAAGTAGGCCAAGCATGTGGCAACTGTGGCAGAGCCCATCCCCCAAGAGCATGTCCGGCATACAAAGACTCGTACAAATACTTTTGAAAAATCGGACACTGGAAGAAATTTTGCCGAAAACGTAAAGGAACCAACCGTCCGAAAGAAGATGGTAAACAACGTGGTGACACCAAATCGGATGGCAAACAACATAGGGATGCTGGCAAAGGCAGCCGTAGGAGAGACCGAAGATTCCATGATCTGGAGCCAGCAGCCAGTTACACTTCAGAAGAAGACTCCTGCGGTTTTATGCAACGGTGTGATCGGAGATTCATTTGGTGTCAGTTTGTACCGGATGTGAAGGAAAATCCTGGGGAGTTTCCAGTCAGAGTTAAATATAGACGGCCTTACGCTAGCACAGTTGTAACCGACAGCATTTTGTGCATCGTGGCCGCGATTTGGCGGGGCTGTCGTAAATTCGAATCGTGCACAGAACTATAAGCGCGCAATGGGTCGGAGGGCTTTCCGCTAGCGTAGTTTATAACCGTGTTCATTAAACCGGCTCCTGAGCTAAAGGAACAAACCCCGCACTTGGCAAACGAACCAAGGTGCATTGTGGGTAAATGCCAAGCAGAGAAAGAGCAATGAGCGAGTGTTGGCGTGAGTGACAAAAGTCATCTCTTCGAAAGGCCACTGCTCCAGCCCAGAGTGAGTATCGTTATGCCACCAGCTTAGATTCTTGTGTTATTGTGTATTCAACTCACGTACATTTGAGTGTTCATAACTTATGACTGTGTATTTAGCCGATAGGTGATTAATATGTCTTCTTTGCCCAGTTCCTTGCCTGGTTGGCTGTCAGCCGGTTCATCCTTGTCTTGAGTGAGCCTTCGTTTAGTCCGTTGCATAGTCGCTCGCTCATTAGCGCATTAAATCTCCACTCGATGTGTCAATTCAGTCGGCCATTTTTGTATGTTTGTTTCTCTGATCTTTCATTTATGTGTTCCTTTTCCCATCCCTGCCTTATTTACTTCCGTCAATCATTAATTCGCGCCTTCGTCAGTTGATTGATTTATTCATTCGTCCATTTTCTCCTTACTCCCGTCATTCATTCATTAAATCGTTTAGGTGTTTGTCCGTTGTTTCATCATTTATTGAATGGAACAACAAATGAACAATTGAACGAATGAATGAACGACTGTAACAACAGCCAAACTAGTTAACGAGTGAATGGAATAAGATATAAACAAATGAAGGAAGGGAGCAATGGAGGAATGAATGAATCACAAAATCGGTGAACAAACAAACAAATAAATGAACGAAAAGTGACAGATTCTTCCGTTCGTTTCTGGTCAGTCAGTCATTTATTTGCGCCTCATTTTGTTCCATTACTCCGTACACTGAATAGTTTGATTGATTGGTTCATCACTTCCTTCTTTACTTTCGTCACTCATTTATTTTATCGTTTATTTGCTTGCCTTTTGTGCTATTCATTTATTCATTTGTTCGTTTATTAATCGATTGTGTGTGTGTGTGTGTGTGTGTTTGGGGGGTTCGTTTCTTATTATTTTTCATCATTCACTCATCCGTTCGTTTGTTCTTCGTTGATCGATTGACTTATTCCTCCTTCCTTCACTTATTCACTAAGTGATAGACTGAACCATCGATTCATTCCCTTCTTCATTTATTCTTTCGTTCGTCGATTGATTGATTGGCTGATTCTTATTCTAGCTGATACTTTGGATCATTCTGATTGACTGATTCTTTGAATCATTCTTTCATTCCTTTCTCACCTCTGTCAGTGTCACTGAGTCATCCACTATTTCAGTCAGTCAATCGGTAATTCAGGTAGGCCTGCGTGCTCTATCGTGCTCGCATAAGCTTATTTGTTTATTCAAAATCAGCACTATAACTGTACATCCATCGTGCTCCCATAATGTTTTTAATTTATTTATTCAAAATCAGCCCTGTAACTGTACATCAATCATACTCCCATAAATCATTTGTTTATTCAAAATCAGCACTATAACTGTACATCCAGTGTGCTCCCATAAATTATTTATTTATCCAAAATCAGTCCTATAACAACTGTACATCAAGCATGCTCCCATACAAAAAAAATCATCGTCAAAATCAGCCCTATAACTGTATATGGTTATTGTTTGATAGGCGATAATGGTAGACTACAATAGTTAAGGTACTGTTTGTTTGAAATGTATGTTAACGTAGTTTTTGTCATCAGACGTGTGTACAGCGCAGTGAGTTTAATTCTAGTTAGAGAACAGCGCTTTATAAGAATTATTATTATTACATCCATCGTGCTCCCATAAATTATTTGTTTATCCAAAATCAGCCCTATTAACTTGTACATCCATTGCGCTCCCATAAATTATTTGTTTATCCAAAATCAGCACTATTAACTGTACATCCATTGCGCTCCCATAAAGTATTGGTTTATTTAAAATCAGACTATTAACTGCACATCCATTGCGCTCCCATAAATTATTTGTTTATTCATGTTTGTGTTAGCTTCAGGTTTCGCCCTCGGTTGACTGGGCGTGAAAAGTTGATCACGTTTCCACCCATACTCCATGCACTGGTTTACGACATCCTTCCTTCAACCACTGCCGTATTTAGTTACGCCATAGGGTCCAGAAAACTGTCAGCTAACGAGCAGTTTTTTGTTGGTGCTCGAACAGTAGTAAGTTTGTTACAATCAACTGAAATAAAACAAGGCGTGTCTTTTATAGCCGCCAACAAGATTTACACCAGCACAAACAAAACCACAATCGTTTGAATCGAGACGGAATTTCTTTTCTTTTTTTTCTTTTTTACCCGGGGTGGATGCGTCTCGTGTTTACGTGCGTGCTTGGGCGCTAGGTTGCTTCTACAGTCATATTAGTACCCGAACCTTTCGGAGGGCGCAGAAAGGCGAGTGTACGCTGTGAAACCAGGTAGCCTACGCTGTGCAGATGAATTTAAATAACAAGAAAATAAATCAAGTGAGAATGTAAGACGTCAAGCAAACTTGCTCTCATAATAATTTGCAAACATTAAATCTTACAATCACATTAATCAGTCATTATGCCTGCGTCGCTCGGCGAGTGCGACCTTTCTTCCCTCCAAAATGAAAGAGTTTTGGCCGACGAACATCTAGTACTCATTTGACGAAGTAAACAAGAGGGGGGAAAAAGGAAAAAAGTAATTAAAAAGAGAGAGAAACCGCTGGATTCAGACGTAAAGACGCAACAACAGCAAAAAACTAACAAAAACAACAAGAAAAACCAACTTTCCAAGCATAACAAGGCTAAAAGCAGTCATAGTCCCGGGCCTACGACCTTTAGTCCAGCGAAATCGCTAGCCTAAATATCGGCTGTTTAGGCCCGAGGTTCGGCCCGGACTTTGGTGTAGTCCCGGTCCATGGTTACCAATTTGGGGCCATTGTCAATAGCCTTGAGATTTAGGCCGGCCTACCGCCTTAGGCCCGATTCATAGTTAAAGGGCCTGTAAAGGCAGTTTCGGGCCACAAAATCATTCCAAATCGTTTCAAAACAACATATAGGTCCGTACTAACGTTCGAAGAGCAGAAACAGTCTATTACTCACTTGTTTAAAACTTTTTCAGGCCTCGGCTAGGTTGTAATGCGTTTATTTTGGCAAAAAGGTCGGAAAATACGGTCAACTGAACGTTTCAAAACCAGCGCCATTTTGAATGCGAGATTCCGCGAGAGCTATTTTAAGCTAAAGGTCAACGGTCGGGCAGTGACGTCACAAACAGACCAGCAACCAAACGTGGAAGTCGGGTCTGTGTGAGTGTCCACAGGGCAACCGACTCGGAAAAATGTCCAGTTCAAATAATATAAAGAGGATTTCAAAACACATATAAGGGATGAAACTCCTTTTCAGTAGTTGGGCCTTTGTTTATTCCCCCTTGTTATTTCATCTTTCTCGAGCCTTGTTAGGTGCGTGGCGTTTCGGTCTTTTTCGTTGTGTTTAGCTTTCACTACAGGCTAGACCTCATCAGGGAGCCTGCCTTTTATTGGGTGTTTTATTTTATTTTCCCATTTAGCCTTGTTTGTTTCATCATAATGTAACGATGGAAAAGGTTTGTTCGTTCTAGTTCAATAGACTAGCGATTTCGTGGCCTCCCTGGGTTAGGGTTTGGGTTGGGCTAGTTGCCGGTTCTTGCCATTCACTGTTTTTTTCTCTTGGTTGCCCTTTTGTTTCTCGAGTTATATAGTTCGTTTACGATGTACGAGTGGAGGGGGTAGTCTCGATGTTTAACGAACCGCTCATTCTTTCTTTGTGTGGGGTAGTTCGTCAGCGTATGTTGCCCTGCCGTTTTGTCGGCTGAATGGATTGTATCGTGTACACGGATTACGTGTATCCAGCCTTTGTCTCGTTGCTCGCTGACATTTCTTGCCTCCTCTTTCTTTTCAGAAAGTGTTGTTGTTTTGTTTTTCTCTTCTTTTCCACCATGCGTTCTTTTTTATCTCTTTTTTTTTTATCTCTGGTTTATTGGCCATTTCGTACCTGCCTGATTAGGGCAGCCATTTTGCATTTCTCTTTTCGTCTGCATTTGCTTACATCCCGTTGCTTTGTCATCGGTAGTCCTGATTAGCGATTTGCTTTATCAGTCTGCAGCCTTTATTTTTCTAGATGGAAGCCGGTTAGTGAGGGGTTAGTTAAGATTCATGTTAGTTATGGTTAATTTGGCTTTCCATCTGTTTGTCGGCACAGTTATTTTTGCTCTGGGCTCTTATGGCTGCAACAAATGTAGTCAATGTAGTCGTCCACTCATTTGTTGCAGACAGTAGTCTATTAAACTGTTGTGATTTGGTGGGTTTTTTTTCCACCTTATGTTTGCAGGTAGGCCACGTTTGCGTTTTTGAGGTGGTTTCAGCTGTTTGTTTGCTTCATTTGGTGTCAGCTGTTTTGCTTGCCTGATTAGGGCAGCCATTTTTCGTTTTCCATCAACATTTGTGGTTTGGTCTTTCTTTCTTTGCCATGTTGTTCTGGTCTTTCTTTCTTTTTGTCACATGCATTTGTTTCTACTACACGGCTTTTTCTGCTGTAGGCATTCGTGCTAGACTTACTGTCTTTGCTTCTTTCTTTCTTAATGTTCTCAGATGCTAAAGAGCATATTAGGGACAAACTGCGATGTCGACCGAATGGTGCCGTGGCTTCGGCGCGGCCCCGTGAGAGTGCCGCTATTTTTCCCTAAGCCCTGTACTATTCGTTGGTGCACAGGCCAGCCGAGTTTCTGTTTACCTTTCGGCTTTTACTTTTCTCTCGGTTGTTTTCATTGATTTTTTGCCTCGCTTTTGTTTTGTTTCTTAGACAAGGCAGGGGTATTTGTTGGTAGTTCAATAGTTGTACCTCCTGTTTTTCCTTTCTTTTCTCCGTGTTTACCATGTCCATTGTTTTTTGTTTGTTTTCTTTCTCTCCCTTCTTCTTCTGCATTTATTACGAGTACATTCTTGCTGAGGATTTGTGTGTTCATTTGCCTCTTTTGTTGATTTCCCTTTCTTTTTCTGGAGGGTTTCTTGTGAAAAAGGTTTTTCCCTTTTTTAATTTTAATCTTTGCACTGGGTGCCAGGTGTCAAAATGTATTTCAGAGTCCTTTTGTCGGTCTGGATATATTCCTTGTTGAATTGGCAAGGACGGAGGTTTCATCCGAAGAGACCGTTCCTTCCATCTACCAAGGATCAACCTAGCGAAAGCCGGGCGATGCGTGACCGATACCATTTAGTAAAAAAATCATGTTTGTGTGGGTGTCCACAGGGTAACCGACTTGGAACAATTTCCAGTTCGAATCTCCAAGGATGAAGCTGCCTTTGACTGCTATCTTTCGGGAAGATGTGAAAGGAAAACAACGACCCTTTGGTCTGCAGCTCTGCGCATCCTACGGCCGTACATTCGCGTGGCATTTTCGTTGTGGACCGATTGATGGTGAAAACGCGCCTCATTCGCCATTCGCCTCAGTGGTCTGTTTGTGACGTCAGAGACCTACGTCACGGATCTCGCGCGTATTTCGAGATTAAAACAAGCAGACGAAATTCGGCCTGATCGGCATGCATTTCTTCCTTCGTAAACATACTTTCTTTCATGGCATTTACATTTTATTAGATTTAAAGGTCATGTTATGCACTAGACTTTCATAATTGGGTCGATTTTCAACGTTCCGTTGCAAACAAAAACTGCCTTTACAAGCCCTTTAAGACCGCGTCGGTGGACAACTGCGCGGAGATAAAGGTCGAGTGCCCCTGTTGCGGCACGTTTTGTCACTATACACACACACACACACACACACACACACACACACACACACACACACACACACACACACACATAAATTACCTAACGAGGTAGTGACAAATCGTGCGTGCATCAAAGATAGAGAGAGAGAGAGAGAGAGAGAGAGAAGGAAAGAGAGGAAGTCAGAGAGAGATTTGATTGATTGATTGATTGACTGATTAAACTTTATTTCTCAACGATGAAGATATTAGCACAAAGGACGACTCACATATATGCCATTGCTACAGTACTACTAATAACTAAGACATTCACAGTGAAATATCATGATAGAAGGATATAGACAAATACAGTATCAATAAGAACAAGAACAAGAACAACACATATAAAACGAGACAGCGAATGCAACGGAAATGAAAAAGATAGCAGTGAAAAACAGGTGGAGCGAAAAGTCAAAAATTAAATTAGAAAAACAAACAAAACATTTTGGGTAATTTACAGAGAGAGCAGGGAAGGGGAGGGATAAAATTAAGCTTAAGAAAACGACAATAACAACAAAGAAAAGGAATGGGATACTAAAAAAAAACACAAAAAAAACCCCCACAACAACAACAACAATGTTGTAAACAAATTAATAGGTAAAAGATATAAAAGAGATATATATACACAGAGAGAGAGAGAGAGAGAGAATGAATGTGTGAGACAGAACGAGAGAGAGAGGGGGGGAGGGACAGAGACACGCACGGAAGAACGAAAAACAGAAGGAGAAGAGAGATAGTGGGGGGGGGGGGGGGGGGGAGAGAGAGAGAGACAGAGACAGAACGAAAGAGAGGGAGGGGAGGGAAAGAGACACAGAGAATAACAAAAGACAGAAGGAGAAGAGAGCGATTGAGACAGAGACAGACAGACAGAGACAGAGAGAAGGACAGAGACAGAGAAAAATGTCACAGAGAGAGAGGGGGAGAGAGAGAGAGTCAGAAAGACAGAGACAGATAGACAAGAGAGAGAGAGAGAGAGAGAGAGACAACACACACACACACACACGCACGCACGCACGCACGCACGCACGCACGCACGCCACGCACGCACACACAGAAAGAGAGAGAGCGATCGTGAGAGGGAGAGGGAGAAAAAACAAACATGTCAGGCACATATTATGCTACAAAATGTACAAGACGCTGCATAGAATGAAACATCACACCCAAAGTCAGTCCACGTTTACCTTCTGTCTCATCAAACCATACCAGCCATTCAATCAAACAAGGACATCCACAACACACAATCAAACCACATTTTCACTCAGTCCCTATAGTCATATTTCACACAGCTCACAGAGCTACGGGCAGCAGTAGCCCCGTAGTCTACTCAAAGCAATACAGAATTTCAGTTTAGCGCTGATTGAGGCTGGGATAATAAACACAACACAATACACAAAACACACACGCGGGCGCGCGCGCTGCCACGGACAAACGCACACAACACACACACGTGCGCGTGCGCGTGCACGCAAACACACCTGCGCGCGGGCACACACAAACAGACACGTGCGCGCGCGCGCACACACACCACACACACAACGAGGAAAGGAAAAGACAGGTTATAGTGTTGCTGGCGAAGGAGTGACAAAACGTGCAGCGAGTGGACCTTTCGGCACGTTTTGTCACCACGTAGTGGCAAAACGTGCCACATAAAGACAATAAAAATGCTGGATCGCTGTACATGAAGCAGTTCACGTCTTAGAGCGGCTATGCCTATTGTTCGTATTACTTTTCGCCGGGCCAATTATAGCAATCCTCTTTTCATAATCTACCATACTTTACAGTTTGCGAAACATAAAGGTATATATTGGGGAGAAAAAGAAGTTTACCGATTACTACGGTCACGCCTGGCCAATGTGTGCGACGTCACCGCAATGCGAGAACACTTTCGGTACGCCTCTCGTGCACCACCGAGCCGAACTGGCGCCAGGAATGTGAAAGATGGGCCTTTTTCCGGTGTTTTGTCACCCCGTGTCATACTGCGAAGTTCTGCCCCGTTTTGTCACCCCGGCTGTTTTTGGCCGGTGATAAAACGTACCGAAAAATTCTTGGGTTTCACGGTTTGTCACTCTTTTCCAGCAACATTGTAATACATCTTTCCTTTCCCTCGATGTGTGTATCGGTGGCGTGAATGCGCTCGCGGCTGTGTTGGTTGTGTTTTATTACCCCCCGCTTCAGATAAGGATTAAAATAATTTATTCTGTATTTTGGTAGACAAAAGGCCATAGGTTGCTGTGTCAAATATGATTACAAATATTAAATAATCTTGGCTTTGAGCATGTGTTGGGTGCCCTGTAGAAAAACCTTTGATGGAAGACTGTTTGGGTTTGATGGGGTTTAAAGGTAACGGGATGACCTTGACTGGGGTTTGTTGTTGTTTTTTTTGGGGGGGGGGGGGGGGGGGGGGGGGGTCAAACGTTTCATTGTATAGTGCGTACTGGTGTTTATGGCATATATGCGCCTAACAAGTTTTCTCTTTATATTTTCCCCAGGTTTTCTCAATGGTCACTTTGACAATGGGCCCAACTTTTTGCGACAGCACAGCACACGGGACTTAGAACAAAAATTACACACCTTCTTGATTTTTTTGTTTTTTTGTTAAAAGTTTATTTTATATATATATATATATTATATATATATATATATATATATATATAATATATTACGGAGGGGGAAAGAATCTGGTAGCCTGGGTCCTAGCATCGGTGTCTGGTCGGCAGTACCCTACAGCAGGGAAAGTGAGGAGAGGATTTAAACTCCAGTCACTGGTATTCGACATCATTCCTCTCTTAAGGGGCACACACACACACCCACACACACACCCACACACACAAAAAACACACACACCCCCCAAATTTAACCCGTCCCGTTAAGGCTCCGCACCATCGCGTCCTGAAAAGCTGAGGGGACCCTGGTCATATTTAAAGAGTTCCACAGGCCCTTAGTTGGGTGCCAGTCCCCTTGACCTTTCCCCTGAATGGACTTTGCTGTGACAGATGGGCTGTTCACGCGAGGTGACGTCACCTATGTAATTAGACCCCTTTCCCGCTCTTTGGTTGAGAGCCGTGTGGCCTGGCGAAGCGACTTCGACTACCTACACTAACGTTCCACTGAAGATGCCCAGACAAAAGTGGCGACTTGCGCTGAGAGCAAAATTAAAACGTCAGCTCCCGTGTCACTACTGCTAATTTTTGACGGGGCTATCCCATCAGGGCATGCCCTGACAAGCTTGTTCATTTCCTTTCGACGGTTCCCCGTGTAATGATCGGTAAGCATGCATGGCAAGCCCCGATTCTGGATGGATTTTATGTTTCCGGGAACTCCAAGCACTCGAGAGGCCCCCGTAAAAAGCAAACCCGCGACAATTGCGGCGAAACCCCCAAATGCTCCGCCTGTTGGAAAAAAAAGCCCTTTTCCGGAATTTTATGAACATGAAACCAATGCGTGCAACAAAAACAAAAAAAACAAAAAAACCCCCCCCCCCCCCCCCCCCCCCCCCCCCCCCACCCCCCCCCCTAACCCCAGCCAACCCCCCAAAGTTACTTCCACCTAACTCCGTGCCCCCGAGAGGCCACCGACAGCTTCAGAGGGTTTCAAATTTTTTTACAAGTACATGCAACAGCGCACCCAAGACCCGTTTTAGAACCCCCTTTTCACGCACTTACTGGCGTTTTGACAGGCGCGTGGTTACGCCACTGACAAAGAGGGCCTCAGACCCGTTACCCTGCTTTTACTAGTTTTGGGGAGAGGGAACCAGAGAGACACTGACACTGATGTTACTGATATAAGGCCATAGCCAGAGAGAGAGAGAGAGAGAGAGCCGGTTTGGCCTAGGGGTAAAGCGTAGCAGAAGGGCCGCAGCTCGATTTCGCTTCGGCTCTCCTTTATCTTCCAAAAGGCTGTGGTTTGTGGACACTGTCTTGTAACTTTGTCCTCACAATTAATGAAACATTAAAATGGCTCTCATCACTGCCCATCTAATGCTGGAGTCATTCTGGTGGTGACATGATGATGATGATGAAGTGATGCTTTATGTCCTCAGATGTCAGTTGACATATTAGGGACAAGTTGTGACCAATGCCGAAGCACGGTGCAATAAATCTTTACGTCCACGGAAACCAGAAGGCTCGTTAGGACGGACAGTCCAGGACGTCCACCTCGACTCTCACACAGCTCCTGAACCATGTGGTGGTGACAGTACTACTACTTGGTTCTTAATGTCCTCGGATGTCAGATGACATATTAGGGACAAGATATACGAAGCTCTTAATCATCTAAAGTTAATATAATCCGTTTGGCTGTATAATGAATTATTATTACATAAAATTTCTTACTTTGAATCTATGATATATTTACTCGGGTCTAGCGGTTCTTTCGGGGATGAGGTTAAAAACATATTTTACATATTTACATTATTTACAAGTCTGCTCGCTTTACGAACAGGTTAAAAATGTATATATTTACAGTTTGATAGGTTAAAACATTGTCTGAAATAGAAACATGCAAACTGCAGTCCTGTCATGCATTCATGGATACATAATTCATTGAAAAAGTTAAGTCATTGTTAAGTTAGTGTTAAAAGCCCCAACTCCGTGCCGATAACGGTCGGGAGTGGGGGGGGGTTGGGGGGGTTGGCCGGGCACCAGCACCCCCTTCACGTCCGGGGACAGGCCCGTACGGTTGGGGGGCGTGGTTCAGCGCCGACACACTGGGGTAGAGACAGGTTAAAAACATTGTATTATTGTGCACTGTGTAGATGGGGGCTCCCTCCGTCCCCGGGGGTCAACCCGGGTACTGGGGGAGCCCGGGACGTCATAGGGCATCCCGCACATTTACAGGTAGGCTGCCCCCCGGGCAGCTGTAGACGAGTTTGGCTGCGGCACGGAGCAGGCTCCAGCTCTGCTGGTGCCGCAGCGCCAGGCTTCGGACGCACAGTGGGAGTCCCAGACTGGTTAGACTACTGGTGACTGGTGCGAAGTGGGCCGAGCACTCTCTACAGTTAAATAAGATATGGTGGAAGGATATCGCTCCTCCGCATACAAAAGGGCTTGGGTACAAACATGGTCCGCCAGCAGTCCACGCGTAGCCGGTACATAATTCGGGCGAGGTATGTGGGTACTCCGGGGAAGAAGACTCCGTCTCTGCTAGGAGGGGAGGCATCGAGCCACTCTTTGGCCGTGGCCTGGGCTCGAAAGTCTTCTTCCCGTTTCCTCCACACCCGTCGGGACAGTTTCGAGTAGATGTCGGCTAATCCGAGTTTCAGTTCTAGGGTTTGGGATTCCAGTCGCCTGGCTCCTCTCTTGGCTGCCCTGTCCGCCATCTCGTTGCCCGAGAGGCAGACATGTGCTGGCACCCACTGGAAACGGACCTCCGTTCCGCGGGTGATCAGTTGGTGCACTACCGTCCCGATTTCCAGCACGAGATCCTCTCGAGCGCTGGTGGAATCGGAACGGATGGAGGAGAGCGCAGACCTGGAATCACTACAGATTACTATTGCACATGGTGGTGTACGTACTTCACTGATGTGCTGGAGCGCCATCAGAATGGCTGTCAGCTCAGCAGTGAAGTTTGGATACAGGTGGTAAGGAGAAGGACTTCCTTAGGCTGTGGAACTCAGGAATGGCAAAGGCGGCTCCAGCGGAGCCGTCCTCGAGCACTGAGCCGTCTGTAAAAATTTGAAGAAACTGTGAATATTTATTTTCTAGTAATTCATTCGTTATGCAGGCTTGGAAAGAGGGGCTCTGGTCCCTCGTCAGTCCCGCCACCTCCACCTCCACCTCCGCCCTTTCCATCAGCCAGGGGGGGTAGGGATGAAGGGGTCTGTCTGCCGCCGAGGCATCGTCCAATCCCGCTCCCTCGACCAAGTCGGCGACCAGGTCGCAGATGGAGGAGCAGTGGGAGACCCGGGTGGGGCCTCGGAAGGACCCACTCACCTCTTCGACAGTGGAATTTTAACAGTTTGACTGCGGAATACATACTTCGCAGTCATGAGTTGGATCTGGTCTCTCAGTGGTAGTAGCCCGGCATCCCGGTACACCAGACTGTGAGGCACGGACTGCGGTAGCCCGAGGGCCAGTCGCAGAGCCCGGACCTCGATAGCGGTCAGACGCTTCAAGCCTGTCTCGGTGATGCTGGGCATGGCCTCCAGGCCGTAGCCCAGTCGTGAGCGTACCAAGCTCCTCACCAGCGACACAAGCAGCTTAGGTGGGTTCGCCCAGGGCTGTGTGCTGAGCACCTTGATTACATTCAAGGCGCGGGAGGCGTTGCGGGCGTTGTGATCCACGTGGCGGTTGGTACGCCCCATACGCTGAAAAACGACCCCTAAGTACTTTACTTGGTCGGCCGGAAAAACATGTTCATCGTTCACCTTTATCGATATATCTTCGATACGTCGTGAGCAGATATGGAAGGGCAGAAAGACTGTTTTCTGGGTAGATAGGGTGAAACCGTTCACTTGCATGAATCGGATCACCCCGTCCACAGCTTCCTGAAAGGTTTTCATGCTGATTGCCATGTTTCTGTTGTTCTCTTTGTGGGGCCTTCTGATGTGGGTGTCCAGCCATATAGCCAGGTCGTCGGCGTACATGGTTAGCACTACCTTCCCCTGCACACAGCTTTCCACATCATGGACCATGATATTAAACAGTAGTGGTGCGATGACAGATCCCTGCGGCACTCCCATATCTATCTGCTTAGCAGCGGACATGGCCCCCTTCCATCTGACCTGCAACGAACGACCCGTTAAAAACGTTTTAATATAGTTAAAGATCTTGCCTGAGAGGCCTATCTTCTGAAGCTTCTGTAGCAGCCGTGCGTGCCAGACCTGGTCGTAGGCGCGGGAGATGTCAAAGAAGCACGACAGGAGAACCTTTCTCCTCCCCATCGCTCTCCCGACGTGCTCCCCCAACTTCACCAGGTGGTCGGTGACACCCCGCCCCCGTCGGAAGCCGGCCTGGCACGCAGGAAACACTTTCTTCGTTTCACAGAAGTACTCCAGTCGGCGCTTGATCACCCTCTCGTACACTTTCCCCAAGTGCGACGTGAGGGAGATGGGCCGGTAGCTGGCGATCTCCTTCCTTGCTTTCCCTTGCTTATGGATGGGTACAACGACGGCGTGTTTCCACTCAGCAGGAATCGTACCCCCGTCCCAGCACCTCTGGAAGAAGCCGAGTAGAGTCTTAAGAAAAGACTCAGGCACCTCCCTCAGCATCTGGTACGAGACGATGTCCAGCCCGGTGGACACTTTCACTTTCTTGATCGAGGCTAGCGCCCGTTTCAGCTCAGTGCAGGTCAAAGGGGAGTTGACCGGTAAGCTGTCGTCCGCCGCCGGATCGGAGTAGACTGCCTCCCTTTCGCGTCGGAACTGACGCATGTCGGCGGGGAGGTTTTCACAGTTGCTGGCCTCGGCGAAGGCTTCCGCGAAGGCGTCCGCCTTGGCCTGGTCAGTGGTGTAGACCCGATTGCCTCTGTGCAGGTCAAAGTTGGGGGCAACATACTGCTGCTTCATCTTTTTGATTTTCTTCCAAACAGAGCCAAGGTCTGTTTTACCGGCTGAAACAGAATCCGAGAAAGCTAACCAGTAGTCTTTCTTGGCCTGGGCTGTAACCTTGTTACAATTCCTGTTGGCTAGTTTCATTTCTTCGTGTGTTTCAGCCGTTTGGTTTCTGCAGTAGATTTTGTACAGCTTTCGTTTGGTTCGGACGGCCTCCTCGCAGTCTTCGTTCCACCAGGGGTTGCTTCCCGGCCGTGCCGTGCCGCCGCTGGTGGTGGGTATGGCAACCCTGGCCGCTTCCAGAAGCGACGAGACTATCCGGCTGTTAACGTTCTCCAGGTCCGGCTGGTCCACGTCTATGTCGACGGATCCCAGTTCGGCCCGGAACCGGTCCCAGTCAGCCGATTCGTACTTGAACCTGGTTGCTGGAGCGGAGCTCCCCATGTCAGCCGCATGGGTCATGCTGATGGTGATGGGAAGGTGATCGGAGGAGAGGGTATCCACCCCAACCTCCCACCCCACTCCACCAGCTAGGTCCGCTGAAGCGAAGGTTAAGTCAATAGCCGACGGCCTCTGATCCGAGCGATCCGGAATGCGAGTCGAGGATCCGTCGTTAAGGATAACGAAACAGCTGTCGTTGATCTGTGAAGTTAGGGCCGGAGAGGAACTCTCCCAGCCCCGCTCCCAGCATCTGTCACGTACATTAAAATCTCCCATCACCACACAGCCGCCTTTCCCGCCCAGTCCCGATAGCCACTCAAAGCTAGCGCAGGGGGTCGGGGTGTAGCAGTTGACTATGGTGACATCGGGGTTTCCTTTAACTCGGACTCGTACCGCACAGGTATAGCCGTTGGCAGGGCCCGCCGTGTCCGCTACAATGGAAAAATTCATGTGTAATTTAACGTAGATACAGACCATTACCCTTCCGTCCGGAGACGTCGGTCCACACACCGGCGGGTGATAGTATCCTTCCAGGTGGGGCAGCTTCTGAGGCTGGCAGTTCAGGGACTGTAGACTAAGCAGATCAAAGTTATTTGTGGAAATGTATTGGACGATATAATCCAGCGTAGTTGTAATGGAACGGCAGTTCCATTGTAACACTCTTAATCCCTTATACTTGACGGATTAAACAGAGGGTTAAATCACAACTTACGTTAGTCGAGAGTCGGTCCGTTAACAGATAACGGGAGACAACTTATCACCGGCCGGGGCCTCTAGCACCCCCGCCAACACCAACATCAGGTCGAGAGGGCGGGACATGGAGGGAGTCTGCCGCTTCTGGCCAGTGATCTTGTTAAAAACTGCCGTCAGGATGCTCAGTAAAGGTGCACAGTCTCCTGATTGTCTGGTCTCCCGTAGACTCAGCATGAGCTTCCAGAGGAAACCGTCCAAGGGGCAGGGTTTCATCTAACTTCTCGTGCAAGTCTACCTTAGATTTGGTGTACAGCTGATCCAGTTCAGTTCCCAGGTCAATCTTCTGGGGACTGTTGCTGAGTTCTTCCATCAGCCTCCTGTTCTTTTGCTGCTCTAGGAGCAGCTGGTATTGCAGGGCGGTTTTTTCCATCACCGCCCTACTCCCCTTCTTCCTTCGGGTTCTACGGGTAGAACTCTTCGGTTGTTGTTTGCTGGGGGCCTCGGCTTCAGTGCCGGAGGTCGCACCATGACTCTTAGTGGAGGTAGGAGGGGCGGCAGAGACGGTTGGTTCCTCTGCTAGTGGACTCACAGGCCCGTCTCCCCAGACACTGGAGACCTCCGAGATGCGGGACAGCAGTTCTGTCACCGCCTTGGAGATCACGCCTTTGGTCGTCGCGCGGGCGGAATATACTATACTCTCCCTCTCCCCCCCACATAACACCCCCCTCCCCTTCTCCCTGTTCCTACTATAGGCCTTAGGGTTTCTGTTGACGTTAAGTATCATGTTTACTTTACAAAGAGAGAGGGTGGGTGGGGGGAGAGATCATAGATGTAAACAACTGATTCTGTGATGTAATTACGTTAGTCACCACGCTAGGCCTTCTGAGCGTCAGGTCAGAGGTAAGGAGCTGTGTGAAAGTCAAGGTGGCCGTCCTGGGCTTCCCTGTCCCTAATAAGCTGTGTGTGTGTGTGTGTGTGTGTGTGTGTGTGTGTGTGTGTGTGTGTGTGTGTGTGTGGTGTGTGTGTGGTGTGTGTGTGTGTGTGTGTGTGTGTGTGTGTGTGTGTGTGTGTGTGTGTGTGTGTGTGTGTGTGTAGTGTGTGTGTGTGTGTGTGTGTGTGTGTGTGTGTGTGTGTGTGTGTGTGTGTGTGTGTGTGTGTGTGTGTGTGTGTGTGTGTGTGTTTGACGACATCAGGATCAAAGAAACTAGTCACAAAAGAGTGTGCGACTGTTTCGTACCTTTCAAACACATTTTAAAGGCCTTGTTTGTAGGTATTCCAAAGGTACAGGAACAGGGCTTCTCAGAGGATAGAAATGGTACTATGGTTGTGCACGGATGGTAACAATAACAATATACTTTATTCATCCCAGCGGGAAATTAAAGCTGTCGTTCGATCTTAGACATTAACGCATAATGAAGAACTGAATTGCACATATCTCAATATATCTAATGAGAAGCGAAGCCTGTGTGTGTGTGTGTGTGTGTGTGTGTGTGTGTGTGCGTTCTTACGTGAGTGCGTGTCTGTGTCTGCGATAGGAAACTGGCAAAGCTGTTACTGGACAAGTAAAAGAAAAGGTTCCTGATGCTTCTTTTTTTGATTGATAGGAGTAGTCTACCGGAACCATACGTTTAAATATTCTACTAAGTACTACCTGTTTGCGTAAGTGTGTGTTTCTGGCGTGCCACTGGCCGGTAGGTTTTTCTTTTCTTTTCATTATTATTATTACGGTGTCTAAAATATTTCCTGTAGTAGCATCGGATCAATACGCTGAGAAAGAATTGTCACCCAACACTTTGCACCTCGGTCCATCGCCGAGCATTATTAGTAAACGGCAGCTTCCGGTCTCATCCACTATAGTGAAGTACAGATTGCACGATTAGGAGATTTATTCAAAGAAAGACATAAAATTTTCACACAATCATCAGTTAAGTCGCCCGACAAATTATTACGCCTGAGCAGATTACCTGCCTGAGACCAACGCCATTGTCAATTGTTTGTAGGCCGAGTCTACAAAAACTTGTGTAAAACAACAAAATGTAATGACGTAACACGCATTCCGTAAATAGCTGCACCCGGGTGGAGATCCCCAATCTATTTTTAGACCACTACAGTTATTCTTAAATTGCCGCATTTCAACAGGACCAAAGCAGAAATTAATGCTACATAATAATCGCATATAAAACAATAACAATTCATGAAAAAAAGAAGTTTTTTAGCCAAATCTGCGTGGGCCAGTCCCTTTAAGAGAAAAGAAGCTAATCAGAAAAGAATTTGCGTTGTATTGCGCGTGTCTATCAATCAGTGCGTGTGTGTGTGTGTGTGTGTGTGTGCTGTGTGTGTGCGTATTTTGCGCCTGTGTATCAGTCAGTGCGTGCGTGCGTGCTTGCTTGCTTGTGCTTGCTGTGTGTGTGTGTGTGTTGTGTGTGTTGTGTGTGTATCAGTGTGTTTGTGTGTGTGTGTGTGTTTGTGTGTGTATCAGTGTGTTTGTGTGTGTGTTTTGTTTGTGTGTGTGTGTGCGTGTGTGCGTGCGTGCGTGCGTGCGTGCGTGTGCGTGTGTGTGTGTGTGTGTGTGTGTGTGTCCGTGCATTGTTTTACCGCGTGTATATGTGTATGTGTGTGTTTGTGTGTGTGTGTGTGTGTGCGTGCGTGCGTGCGTTTGTGCGTCGTTTTGCGTGTGTGTAACCGTACGTGCGTGCGTGCGTTCTGTGTGTGTGTTGTGTGTGTGTGTGTGTGTGTGTGTTTGTGTGTGTGTATATATATGGCGACATGTTTGTAGGCTGGTATAAAGATTATTATTTTTTTTAATCAAATAATGTTTTGTTTGATGGGGACAGACCATAATATTTTAAACCACCGTATCAGACTTCTTCCACCTGGAGCAGCCACAAACGGCAGTTTTATTTTTCTGCTGCTAGTAGGCGTTATCCCTGTGCCTGCCACCGGTCGTTAGGCCTTCGTTAGGACATGAGGTGTTTATCTGACCAGTGCAACGATGTTAGTGCGAACCCGTTTATAAAGTGAGACAGGCAGTTTATGAGTCTGCACAAGTGTTCAGTCAGAAACACTGAAAACGGTCCTTCACGCTGTCTCTATCAGGTGTTGAACCCACGGTAGCTTTGCTTTCACTGGATCAGCCGCATAGCGCTAACCACTGAGCTACGGCCCTTTCAGTCATGTAGGTTGTCAGGACAGAACGGGGCATGGTCGATTAAGACAAGTACAAGTCAGCCAGAAATTGCGCTTGTCTACGGGAGGTAATCCCGGGCAGTGAATGACAGCCTGGTACCTTGAAGACACCCTCTGAGTACTGCAGGCGTGCCTTTTATGCACTTTCCAGACACTTTCCGAGCACATATGTTAATAATACCATTTAAACGTTTTTTTTATGGACTCTTCTAGTACCTAAAGTTGCCACGGGATGGTCACGCTTGGCAAGCAGGGCGATGGGTTAGCGGTGTTCAGGGAGCGGAACACAGCGCTTCCTCCACCCAGTCGTGTCGTCAATGGGGGTCACCCTTCGCTCCCCCCCCGCCCCCCGCCCCCCGCCCACGCACCCCCCCAACCCCACCCCGATAGGTAAAAGAATTATCATCTTCCCTCTTCCATTTATGATTTTTATTTTTCATGTTCATCCTCCCGCAAAGACTCCAAATATTGCACCCGATCCCCCTTGTGTGTGTGTGTGTGTGTGTAATACTTTATGTAAATTGTTTTGGTAGAACTATGTTCTACGTGTGTATAGAATATCATATTTAGGTTAATATGTATCATGTGAGCGCTCAGGGCGTTGTTGAGCGCATGAAAAACGCACATAATTATTATCCACAGAAACCATCAGGCTTATTGGGAACGGGTGGCCCAGGACGGCCACCTCGACTTTCACACAGCTCCTGGGCTCTGTGACAATGGCCAGACCTCGCTCCGTCTTCATCGCCGGTGTCGTCGCGGTCCTCGTCCTCTCCTTCTTCTACCACCGGAAACTCGGGTAGGCTGCCACACTTCTTCTGCGGCTACTGCTTGTTGTTGTGTGTGTGTGTGTGTGTGTGTGTGTGTGTGTGTCTGTGTGTCTGTGTGTGTGTGTGTGTGTGTGTGTGTTGTGTGTGTGTGTGTGTGTGCGTGCGTGCGTGCGTGCGTGCGTGCGTAGTGTGTGTGTGTGTGTGTGTGTGTGTGTATGTGTGTGTGTGTGTGTGGTGTATCAGTCTGTTCCTTTTTTATTTTATTTTTTCATTAATCTGGTATCGTAAATTAGACGGAATGGTCGACGATACCAGCATGTCCTAGCTTTATGTGCATTGCAACTGAGGTAATATTGAAAGGACTAACTCTTCGAAAATGTGTGTTTGCTGTTTGTATATGTATGTTTTATTTTATGTTTGTGTAGGCAGGGATTGGTTTTGTGGACTGACTTGAGAAAGGGTTTATACATGAGAGGTTTTGAGGTGTGCGTTTGCTTGTGACTGAGTCCGATCGTCCTTAGGTGACCCTGTGTGGTGGACAGAATGTAAAAATCCAGTAACTAACTTAGTAACTTTAGAGTTCTTGTAATAAATTGGATAGAAACTTGAACGCTGAGTAGGACCCTTTGGCAGGAGGTTTGACAGCATCCAGCCCTACGGCGTTTTGAATCGATTTGACAAAACCAGGATTTTAAAAAAGCGCCTAGCAACCTAGTTTATTTTGTTTTGTTTTCCTTCAGGAATATGTTTCATGAGAGACAAAGGATAGCAAAAATGAAACTTGCGTAATATACCTCACTTCGTTCGCTGGACTAACTGCATGGGGAGTTCCACTTTTCTTTTTTCTTTTCTATTTTAACGATGGATTGTCCACATTTAACCCCAGTTAAGCACCATGGTCATTTTAGAGCCAAACACAAATTCTAAAGCAATGTCTTGGAAGAGCACTTGAAAAAATGTTAAGATAAATTTTACGCTTACAGAGAGTCCAAAACAACGCCGCAAAACTCGTTCTTAGAAAGTCCGATCAAGTGACACCACTGCTGCAAGAACTGCATTGGCTTCCGATTACATTTCGACCACAGTACAAGACAGCCACTTTTGTCTACTGCTTTTTCGACGGCTTTCTAAGGGGTTGTGGTTCCCAGACTCTATGTGCATATGAACCAACACGAAAACTTTGTTTATCGTGTGAGAAGCTCCTCAAAGTCCCAAAGCGTACCACTGAAACGTTCGGAGAGCGTTCCTTCAGCTTTCTTGCACCTTCAGTCTGGAACTCTCTACCATCCGATCTCAGAAATCCTTCTACCCTTTCGCTGTTTAAATACAGACTCAAAACTTACTTGTTCATGACAGTTTTCTGCCAGTAGGATTTCTGCAGTCTTCAACACCCATGTGAAATGTGGCCATTCATGCTTCCTGAGTGTTTCAGTTGTCTCATAATCGCTTCGAGAGAGGGAGAGGTAGAGAGGAGAGAGAGGGGGAGAAAGGGAGAGTAGGAGTGCGGGGAGCAGGAGAGACGGGGGCGGGGAGACGAGAGAGAGAGAATGAATGTGTGTGTGTGTGTGTGTGTGTGTGTGTGTGTGTGTGTGTGTGTGTGTGTGTGTGAGTGAGGAGAGAGAGAGAGAGTAAGAAAGGGAGACACATGCGTGTGTGTGTGTGTGTGTGTGTGTGTGTGTGTGTGTGTGTGTGTGTGTGTGTGTGTGTGTGTGTGTGTGAGTGAGAGAGAGTAAGAAAGGGAGACTCATGCGTGTGTGTGTGTGTGTGTGTGTGTGTGTGCGTGCGTGTTTGGGGTCCGGGGATGGTTGGTTGTTCGTTTAGTGTGTGTGTGTGTGTGTGTGTGCGCGCGCGTGTGTTTGAGTGTAGTAACTTAGTACACTGCTTTATAATTATGTACCCGTTTTAAATTATTGCAATGTGTTTATGTTTTATAATAGTTATTTT
>JABMCL010000758.1:125000-130000 GCA_018857735.1 Alviniconcha marisindica
ATCGCCTTGGAATTGGAATTTTTCATCCAGCACTAATGGAGATTTTGAAGAAAAAAGTGGAAAGGTCAACCCGGGCAAAGAATTCTGACTCTTATTCACCGTATTCGCACTGGGACTTTTTCACGGACTTGTCATACCGCTGCGTTTTGACAACATTTTGTGCTCTAGTGTTTCTCGTGTCGATGCGTGTTTGTATTGCTGTACTGCCCACACATAGCTCAGCGACGATGGAGAGTGCCCCACTGAAGCCAAATCTAGTGCAGGAACTGAACTTTCTCCAGTGTTATTCCAATCCATCTACAGGTATGTTTTTGCCTCTGTGTGGTGACGTGGAACTTAACCCAGGACCTTCGACCGACGAGTTGATCCGACAGCTCGGTGTTTCGCTGGGTGCTAGGCTGGACGCTGTGTCCGCTGGGTGCTAGGCTGGACGCTGTGTCCGCTGGGTGCTAGGCTGGACGCTGTGTCCGCTGGGTGCTAGGCTGGACGCTGTGTCCGCTGGGTGCTAGGCTGGACGCTGTGTCAGCGGAAATGCAGTCCATGTCCTCTGTGATCTCCACTGTGTCAAAACCGTTGAACCTGATGAAAGAACAACTTCAGAAAAGACAGGAAGACATTTCAGCTGTAAAGAAACAAACAGAAAGACTGGACGAGAGGTTAGTACGGATGGAAGAAGAACTAGAACGCCAGAAAATCTTTGCTAGACGAAATAACATTGTTTTCTACGGAATTCCGGAAGTGGTGCACGACAGAGAGTCGGATGCTGACTGCGCCCGTACTCTGGTCAACATTTTCAACGATCATGACCCAGAAAGGACATGGACTGTAGACGATTTAGCATGTGCTCACCGGCTGGGGAAGAAAGGTGATGACCAGACGAGACCACGCCCAATTACCGCTACATTCGCGAGAAACAGAGACAAACGCAATCTGATTGCCAGCAGATCAATGCGAAGAATGCTTAGTGAAGTGGACGTAAGGATGAACGATGATCTAACACCAAAACAGCGAAGTACACTCAAAGACCTCAGAGACGACGGGTGCATTGCATTCTACAGGGGAACCAAACTCTTCAGCAAACGCGAGCAGCAACCAAAACAACGCGACACAGCGGTTGAGAACAACGTGGACAGTGACAACGATGCCATTTTTGACGACGTGGATGAAGTGCGCCAAGGCGGTTGGGCAGGAGATGGTCTCACCTTGTCGCCAGCCCGACGTCTGTCCAACTCCGACGACAGCACGAGCAGCAACAGACCTCTGCAGTCCCTGGCGGTTGATGAGGACGTTGACCGCACTGGTGACAGAACAAGACAGCAAACTCCTTGCCAGTCGTCAGGGAGTCGCGGACGTGGAAGAGGAAGAGGAGGTGCTGGCGGTGGTGACGGTGGCGACAGCGGCGAACACAACACATCACTCCGCGGCTTTGGGCGTGGCGGGGTGCACGGTGGCAGTGGTTCCTACCACCGCTCCAGCAGTGGCCGTGCTGCCCCTGCCGACGAAGCAGCGAGGGAGGCATCTCCGGTATCACGCCGGACACGCAAGCAGACCAACAGCAGTGCCGGTGACAACAAAGCAGCAGCCGGCCGCACGTCTCATCGACATCATGATGAGGAGGAAAGAACAACAGCGTTGACTACAATCCCCACTGTCTGAGACGGAGGACAGTAGGGACGGCAGACGGACAACACCAAGTCAGAACGAGCAGCACGTGCTGACAAAGGCACGTGGTTTGTCACAAGAGTCTACTGGTCCTCGTGCACGTGCAGCTGGCATACCTTTACGTATTCTGAACTGGAACGTAGAAGGACTACTCGGTGAGGTATGTGAGGCAGACTTCATGCAGTATGTGAGTAAATTTGATATTATTTGTTTCACGGAAACTTTTCTTGAACGCATTGATCCGCTTGACTGTTTCCCGGACTTTCTACAGTTTTCCGGTCCAGCGGTGAAGCTAAGCCGGCATGGACGAAGTAGTGGAGGCGTCTTGGTGTTGGTAAAACGTGCATGGGGAAAGTATGTTAGTGTGTTGGACCTGTCGCAAGATAACATGGTCTGGCTAAAAATAGATAGAACTGTGTTTTCTTGTGAGAAACACGTTAACTTGTGTTGTACGTATGTATGCCCATACGACTCACCCTATTATAGGCAAGCGCATGTGGCTGTCACTTCTGGCATTTATTCAATCGAACAGTGTCTCCCAAACTTTATTCAACAATTTGACCAGTCATGTTGCTACATGTTATGCGGAGACTTTAATGCTAGGACTGGCAATTTTAATGCTCTGTCACACGATGATGATGGGGACACAATCACCTTTGTTCAGACTGAACTGTATGAGTATCGACAGTCAGAAGACAAAACAGTGAATGCTTTTGGTAGACTGCTACTGGAAATGTGTGCTGAATGTGACTTACGCATTTTGAATGGTGCCTGTCGAGGGGACGAAGAAGGACATTTCACATGTGTTTGCGCTGCAGGCTGTAGTTCTGTAGATTATTACATCTGTTCAAAAGAGTTAGCAGACCAAGACACAGAACTACATGTAGCAGAAAGGTTTGACTCTAAACACTTGCCGGTTGAATTGTCGCTGTGTTCTAATAGCAAAGAACAACTATTTGTAGAAAAACTGGTATGGGACGATGATAAAAAGTCTACATTTGTTGAAGCAGTTAGAGGTGAGATGTTCCAAAATGTCATTACGCAAGCTAAGGACTTGTTGAGCTGTTGTGTGGATGAGGCTGTGAACTGCCTTAACAATGGACTCCTTGAGGCTTCCGCATGTATGAAGCGTAGAGTCAGCAAAGGACTGACAAGTAGCAAATGGTTTGATGTTGAGTGCAAAGCGGCAAGGAGAGAAAGACGGAAATGGTGGAGGAAATTTAGGCGCTCGAAGTGTGAGGAGAGTAAACGCAAGAATAGACTGTTGTATGTTAACTGCAGAAAATTATTCAGAAATTTACTGAAACAGGAAGACAAAAATATAAGGCGAATAAGTTGAACGTATTGACTTCAAAGATGAAAGATTCAAAAATGTTCTGGAGTGAAGTAAGGTCTATCAGTGTAGGGACATGTAGACAACCGCTCATTAGTACCAATGAATGGTTTACTCATTTTAAGAATGTGTTAGGTGGTGACACGAACCCGGACAAAGGCGAAGAGGACTATGCAGACCCTCCAGGCATTGAAGGCCTAGACAGTCCCATAAGTGAGGAGGAAGTCAAGAATGCCATAGAGCACTGGAAATTGAACAAATCACCAGGACCTGATGGTATTTTAGCAGAAATGCTCAAGAATTCCCTTGAGCATATACTGTCACTGCTTGTACTGCTTTTTAATCATGACTTCGATACGGGGCAGTATCCGAGTGCGTGGAGTGGTGCTATCATTGTCTCAATTCACAAGAGTGGGGACAAAGACGTCCCAGATAACTACCGAGGTGTCTCATTGCTGAGTATTATAGGGAAAATGTTTGCACGCATTTTAAACAAACGACTTACACTGTGGGCTGATGAAAATGATAAAATTGTTGAGGAACAAAGTGGTTTTCGTGCAGGTCATTCGACCGTCGACAACATGTTTGTATTATATGCTATTGTTCAACGATATCTTTTAAAGAAATCTGGTAAGGTCTACGTATGCTTTGTAGACTTTAAAAAGGCGTTTGACACCATCAACAGGAGTGTATTGTGGAATATGCTAAGGAAATCTGGTGTAGGCGGAAAAATGCTGAAAATCTTGCAAAGCATGTACATAAGTGTAAGGTCTTGTGTTCGATGCCCAGATAATCTAATAGTTTTTTGAGTGTCCTATTGGGGTCAGACAAGGGGGTGTGCTTTCGCCTACACTGTTTTCCTTTTTGATAAACGAGCTAGCTCTGGAGATAGCCCAGAATGGTATGTATGTTGTACAGATCTTGATAATGCTATTTGCTGACGATGTTCTATTTGCCTCTTACTGTGTGGCGGGTCTGCAAAGGCAGCTTGATATTTTGAAACACTTTGCTGAATTTTTTTCAATGACAGTTAATATGAGTAAGACCAAGATTATTGTATTCAGAAAAAGAGGTTTCTTTGCGGCCGATGAGGATTGGAGGTACAGTGATAATGAGATAGAGGTTGTAAATAGCTATAAGTACCTGGGGTTGTATTTTACCACCAAATTGTCTTGGCCGCTAAGGCAAAGATCAGAACCAGCCAGGTACTCAAATGTCTGTGGAGACTCGGAAATGTACCGAGAAATGTATTTTTTAAATGTATGATGCCCAGATCCTACCGATTCTTATGTATGGATCCGAGCTGTGGGGTTTCCAACAGTTTTCAGTAATAGAAAAAGCGCACATGTTTGCGTGCAAACGATTTTTGAATGTCAGCGTGCAAACACCAAACAAAATGATCTATGGTGACTTGGGCAGATATTCTATGTTTATTACATCTGCTGTACGATGTGTAAACTTCTGGCTACGAATTACAAATCTACCAAACGAAAGGCTTCCCAAAAAGGCTTATAACATGTTGCTGTATTTGCAAGATCTGGGTAAAATGACGTGGACCTATCATGTCAAAGAACTGTTGTGTAGAAATGGCTTTGGAGATGTCTGGCTGCAGCAAAATGTGGGACATTTGAATAGATTTGTGTCTGTTTTCAAACTGAGACTGCTGGATCAGTTCCAGCAAGACTGGAGTGCTAGTATCACTTCAAATCAACGCTTTGAATTTTATTCGTTTTTCAAACAAAGTATCCAGACAGAGAAGTATATAGACGTTTTGCAGTTACGTTGTTTCCGAGAAGCTTATATTAAATTCAGATTTGGTGTATCGCCGATATTAGTACACAGGCTGAGATACAGAAAAGACATTATTCCGAGAGACTTATTGTGCCCTGTATGCAAGGATGAAATAGAGGATGAGTCGCATGTTCTTTTTTCGTGTAAAGCATATGAGGATTTCAGAAAGACGTGTCGTGGTTTAACGGATCACACACGGCAGCGGTTGCTGATG
>JABMCL010000758.1:135000-155000 GCA_018857735.1 Alviniconcha marisindica
TCTATGGTTGTGGCGTGTAGCTATGTCTGTGTCTGTGGGGTTTAGCTGTGGCTGTGGCTGTGGCGTGTCGCTATGTCTGTGGCTGGCGACTGACGACGTAGTGCACGTGATGAGTGGAGAGAAGACTGACGTTGAGGTGCACGTGTTGAGTGGAGAGAAGACTGACATTGAGGTGCACGTGTTGATCCCACAGGTGCATGCGGAACACGACGGTGGTGCTGCTGGGCGACTCGAACCAACGGCTGTGGTGGCGTAAGATCACCCATTTCTTCCTGCACTGCTCCTCCGTGCTCTCCCACGGCCAGTGGCACTCCCCCCGCCTCTGTCTGGTAACCACCGTCACCATCACCATCCTGTGCGTGTGTGTCGGGGGGGGAGGGCGGGGGGAGGGGGGGTCTAATGATTATGCATCTTAAACTACAAGCGAAAAACACACTAAAGAAATCCCAAAATGAAAATAACGAATAGCAGTATTCTTCTTCTTCTTCTTCTTCTTCTTCTTCTACTTCTCTCTCTCTCTCTCTCTCTCTCTCTCTCTCTCTCTCTCTCTCTCTCTCTCTCTCTTTCTCTCCTTTAAACCCACTGTATTTCAGTTCTTCTTTCTTTCCTTCTGTTTTATCCGCTGACTGTCAGTTGACCACTGTTTTGTTGTTGTGTCAGAACTCTGATCTGAACTCGTCCCTGCTGTTCGTGTCCCACGCCTCGCCCTTCTCTGTGGGCTCGCACTCTGACCTCGTCACCGTCCCGTTGCCACAGGCCTTCCAACGACTGCGACACCTTTCCGGTTCCCACGGCAACGGCGTCCTCGTCCTGCACTACTACCGGCACTTCACCACCTATTCGGTGCAGGTGTACCGACAGCGGGTGCGGGAAGCCCGGAGAACGGTGGAAGAGTACTTGCTGCTGTACCCCAAGGTCAAGGTCTTCATCCGCGGACCGCACGCGGTGTACCAAGCCTACAAGAAGCTGACGATGATAGGGGACAGCGCGGTAAACTGGTACGGGCAGATCTGGCGAGAGGAGTTTGCCGGCCTGCGGGACAGGGTGTGGTATCTGGACTTCTGGGACTTGTCGCTGGCCGCCGAGAACATTCCCATCCACCCGTCTGACGAGGTTGTCATGGAGATGATCAAAGTCTTGTTTGGCTATATGTGTGATGTTTAGGCGCGTGTGATGTTTAGGCGCGTGCTGTGTGTCAGTGTGGTGTGGTGTGGTGTGTGTGTGTGTGTGTGTGTGTGGTGTGTGTGTGTGGTCAGTCAGTCAGTTTGTGTGTGTGTGGTCAGTCAGTGTGCGTGTGTGTGTGTGTGTGTGTGTGTGTGTGTGCGAGAGAGAGAGAGAGAGAGGGGGAGAGGGAGAGAGTCGGGAGCAGTCACTAAACGCACACCGCCGCATCGTAATATAGAACGTACATCATGGCTCTTTTCGTGTTCAACTATTCCTAGGTATTTGTTCACTGCTTTCTTCAGTCTTGTATTGAATTGTCAGTGTTAGTGTCGTACCCTTTTTTCACTACTTCTGCTACTGAATTGTCAGTGTTAGTGTCGTACCCTTTTTTCACTACTTCTGCTACTGAATTGTCAGTGTTAGTGTCGTACCCTTTTTTCACTACTTCTGCTACTGAATTGTCAGTGTTAGTGTCGTGCCCTTTTTTCACTACTTCTGCTACTGAATTGTCAGTGTTAGTGTCGTACACACACACACACTTAGATGTACGACAATTATTATGCATCTTAAACTACTAACCCTTGAATTGTAGTACACACACACACACTTAGATGCCCCATTTGTAAGACAAACAGCTTTAAGAACTCTTTTATGCAGTCACAGTACGCCTTTTAAACAACACCTGAAGTGTACATGTATACATTAAGTGTATGTGTGTGTGTGTGTGTGTGCCACGGTGTGTGTGTGTGCCACTTTGTGTGTGTGTGTGTGTGTGTGTGTGTGTGTGCTGCATGGTGTGTGTGTGTGATGGCGTGTGTGTGTGTGTGTGTGTGTGATGGTGTGTGTGTGTGTGTGTGTGTGCCACGGTGTGTGTGTGATGGTTTGTGTGTGTGTGTGACTGTGCCACGGTGTGTGTGTGTGATGGTGTGTGTGTGTGTGTGTGTGTGTGTGTGTGTGTGTGTGGACTGTGCCACGGGTGTGTGTGTGTGTGTTTGTGTGTGTGATACTGTTTTAATTGCTGTGTGTGATACTTTAATTGTTTTACAAGTATATGATCTTAACTTCATTACTATTTTATGAAGTCACAATTGTTCTATATTTATAACTATACTATGGTTAAAGTAAGACTTTTGTTGGTGGTGTTGTGTTTGTTGTATTGTTCTCTTTATGTTTTTTTTTTTTTGGAACTTGTACCCTTTTTTCACTACTTCTGCTACTGAATTGTCAGTGTTAGTGTCGTACCCTTTTTTCACTACTTTCTTCTTCTACTGAATTGTCAGTGCTAGTACCGTACCACTGATTTTCCCTCCAAAATGTTTACAACACTTACTGATGAACAATGTGCGCAGCTGATAAGCATGAAGTAATAAACATTTACGGCGGCCTGATTCTTGTTTGTTTTCAACCCCCCCCCCCGCCCCCTCCCTCTCTTTTCAATGTCTACGTCATCGTGAACTTTGGCAAGACCGGCGCTGGTACACCTACATGTACTTGCAGTAGAAATAGTTCTTTAAAAAAAGTCACACACACAACTAATGTTACGACCAACACACACACACACACACACCACGAGCAGCACACACACACACACACACACCACACAGCTACCAACAGCACCACACACACACACACACACACACACACACACACACACAAACAAAAAACCGTCACCTGTATTCTTTTTCCTTTTTATTACAGTTACAGCAGTACATGTAATGCCGCATGCATGTACAATCAATAATTCACGCGATTACAGTTAATCTCAATAGTCAATTCTCAGTCAAAAGTCCCGTCCGTCGATTGCGAATGAGTGATGTATTCAGGCCGTTAACACGGCCGGCTGACTAGCACACTCTTGTCCCGCCTTGTGTTAGACTGAGTGAGAGACGGAAGTTTTAGGTCGGCTAGAAAGGACATTCAGCTACGATGAACATGCGCACACGGTGAATAATCGGCGTCATAACTTCCCATGCTTCCGGTCACCACTGACAAGTGTAGACCACAGTTCCCTTCCTTTCCGTCAACAGTGACAAATGCAGACCACAGTTCCCTCCCTTTCTGTCACCAGTGACAAGTGTTGACCACAGTTCCCTCCCTTTCTGTCACCAGTGACAAGTGTAGACCACAGTTCCCTCCCTTTCTGTCACCAGTGACAAGTGTAGACCACAGTTCCCTCCCTTTCTGTCACCAGTGACAAGTGTAAAAGGACCAAAAAAGGGTTCCCTTCCCTCCCTTTCTGTCACCCGTGACAAGTGTAGACCACAGTTCCCTCCCTTTCTGCACCCGTGACAAGTGTAGACCACGTTCCCTCCCCTTTCTGTCACCAGTGACAAGTGTTGACTACAGTTCCCTCCCTTTCTGTCACCAGTGACAAGTGTAGACCACAGTTCCCTCCCTTTCTGTCACCAGTGACAAGTGTAGACCACAAAGGTAATGGCCGCTGACATGTTCCTGGATACCACCATTCTGTTTCTACTCAAAGCGGAGATGACAGAAATTCACAGATGGGGAAGTCACTCCGGGACTGGGTTTTTTTTGGTTTGCCCTTTTTAATTTCCCGGGCGAAGTCCATTTTTTCCCCGGGGGAGGGAGTGTATCGTTCCTAGAAAAATAAACCCTTTTTACTCCTTTTTTTTGGGGGGGGGAAATTACTTTGGGTGCCGAACCTGTGAAAAATGGCGGACACCGGCCATTTTCGGTCATGCCAGCCAAAGTCAGTGCATGACAGTGACACCGACAAGGCCGGTGACCCCCACAGCTTTACAGACCCATCGGTTCAGTGGGGTGGGAAAGCCCAGCTAACACCCCAACTTCACAGACCCGTATGTTCGGGAAAGCCCAGTTAACACAACAGCTTCACAGACCCATCTGTTCAGGGAACTGGGATAGCTTCACAAACCCATCTGTTCGGGAAAGCCCAGTTACCACCACAGCTTCACAGACCAATCTGTTCGGGAAAGCCCAGTTACCACCACAGCTTCACACCCATCTGTTCGGGAAAGCTTTACAACCCATCTGTTCGAGAAAGCTACACAAACCCATCTGTTCGGGAAAGCCCACTTAACACCATAGCTTCACAGACCCATCTGTTCAGGGGAGTGGGAAAGCCACCAAATCGCTTCAGTTCCATTTGTTAACGGAGAACCCAATCAACCCACAAGAAAGATGGACGCGACAGTGCATCATGACGACGGTGTTCATCCAAAGCTGGCACGACTCGAGTTATTTTCCACAATGTCAAGGCAGAAAGCACAGACACACGCAGTCCAGAGAAACGCGTAGTCCACTTTACTGACCCAACAAAAAATAGATAACACACGTCACGTCACTCTCCAAACAACGTCTATGCACTGCGTACACTACCTTTTGATATTAGACGGGAGAGAGCTCGGAGAGACAGACAGAGATTCAAGACTATTTATTCGTCCTCTGTAAACACAGGAAATTTGAGTTGCGATCACGAAGCAAAACAAGCAAACGGATAAATAATGAATAATGTACTGCTCTCTCTCTCTCTCTCTCTCTCTCTCTCTCTCTCTCTCTCTCTCTCTCTCTCTCTCTCTCACTCACTCACTCACACACACACACACACACACACACACACACACACACACACACACACACACACACACACACACACACACACACAATCAGCACAGCCTTGGGCCCAAGTTGTCGAAACTCAGTCAGCTATAGAGCCAGCCAGAATACTGTCATAGTGAAGTGCCGGTGCCATCTTATCACCAGCGCCAGACCGGCACACAGACCTCTGTCCACCTTCACACTTCCCATTCGCACAGCAGCCCTATGAGACAGCAAACACAGAACAGCCCAGAGCACAGTAAACGTCTGTAGTGTGAGAACATGCACATTGTGGCGCCAATAATAATTGTACTGAATTGTTCGGCGGTGTGCCTTTTCAACACTGCAACACACGGCCCGTTAGAAGATAACAAAACATGGACACAGTCAAAGTCTACCTGTAAACATCACAAACTACAAGTGCAAAAGACCGCACACACATACACTGACACCCACAGTACACATCACAAACTACAAGTGGGGGGGGGGGGGGGGGGGGTAAATTACTGCGCCTGCCGAACCTGTGAAAAATGGCGGACACTCGGCCATTTCTCGGTCATGCCAGCCAAAGTCAGTGCATGACAGTGACACCGACAAGGCCGGTGACCACCACAGCTTCACAGACCCATCGGTTCAGTGGAGTGGGAAAGCCCAGCTAACACCACAACTTCACAGACCCGTATGTTCGGGAAAGCCCAGTTAACACAACAGCTTCACAGACCCATCTGTTCAGGGAACTGGGATAGCTTCACAAACCCATCTGTTCGGGAAAGCCCAGTTACCACCACAGCTTCACAGACCAATCTGTTCGGGAAAGCCCAGTTACCACCACAGCTTCACACCCATCTGTTCGGGAAAGCTTCACAACCCATCTGTTCGAGAAAGCTACACAAACCCATCTGTTCGGGAAAGCCCACTTAACACCATAGCTTCACAGACCCATCTGTTCAGGGGAGTGGGAAAGCCACCAAATCGCTTCAGTTCCATTTGTTAACGGAGAACCCAATCAACCCACAAGAAAGATGGACGCGACAGTGCATCATGACGACGGTGTTCATCCAAAGCTGGCACGACTCGAGTTATTTTCCACAATGTCAAGGCAGAAAGCACAGACACACGCAGTCCAGAGAAACGCGTAGTCCAAACACTTTACTGACCCAACAAAAAATAGATAACACACGTCACGTCACTCTCCAAACAACGTCTATGCACTGCGTACACTACCTTTTGATATTAGACGGGAGAGAGCTCGGAGAGACAGCAGAGTTCAAACTATTTAGTTCTGAAACACAGGAAATTGAGTTGCGACCGAAGCAAAACAAGCAAACTAAATAATGAATAATGTACTGCTCTCTTTCTCACTCAACTCACTCTCTCTCTTACACACCCACTACACATCACACACTACATAACATCACAAACACAACAAAACCGCACACACATACACTACACCCACAACACACACAAACACAATGCACAGCCGGGCCCAATTGTCGAAACTCACAGTTTGAGCCCCCAGAAACTGTCAAGTGAAGTGCCGGGGACACACCCCCAGACGGCACACCCTCTGTCCACTTCACACTCCCATTGCAACAGCCCTAGAGACACAAACACAGACACCCAGAGCACATAAACTCGTAGTGTGAAAAGACCGCCAATAATAAGTACTGAATTTTGGCGGTGTGCCTTTTCAACACTCACAAGGCCCAGAAGATAACAAAACATGACACCCACAGTAAACATCACAAACTACAAGTGCAAAAGACCGCACACACATACACTGACACGCCACTGTACCAACAAATAAATATGTTCAATACATGCAACACACATACACTGACAACCCATCAGTTTTCACGGTCTATAAACCACAATGCAAAAACCCCACACATCCTGAACCCCCAAGTAAAACATCTCCTTAACCACAATGCAAAAGACCGTTAACCACAATTTCCCCCTGAACCCCCAAGTACACATCTCCTTAACCACAAGTGCAATAAGCTGTTAACCAAAATGACACCCTGCGGGTACACATCACAAACTAAGTGCCCAAAAAACAGGACACAAACATACAGACCGCGAAGCCACTCTTAGAACACAACTGAATTGACTGCAACATTCACTGCACGTACGTGGCCCATTAGTTTCGTGGCCATTTAAGTTGTTCAGCATTGGTGTCCCCCTGTGAGACTCATGGGTTGGGTTTAAACCCCTGCAGAAAGGCCTTAAATGTAGCCATGGGGACTTAACACAACCACTTTTAACCACTGTAGCAAACGGCTCTCCTTCCCCCCCGGGGGGAAATTTAAAACAATTTTTGGCCCAAACCCCCAAAATTTTTCCCTTTTGGTTCCCGTTTCGGGGTTAATTTTTTTTAAATAAACTTTTGGGGGGGAAAATTTTTTGTCCACTTCCGCGTTTGCCCCCCGACTTGAGGCGGGCGTGCATTCCTTGGCTGGCCGTGCGGCGGAATGCTCGCGTGTGTGAGGGGCGGAGAAAGAGTGCACGAGCCGAGCGGCCAGTGACACAGGCTCCTGTTTGACGCACACCTCCGACAGCCACTCCGCCGGCCCTGCCCCGTCCCTCCCATCCGCAGGGTCGGACAGGGCAGAAAACCCTTTCAGCTCTGGTGGGATTCTCTCTTCCTTCTCGCCCGTTTCAAAACTCCCGCCGTCTGCAGAATCTAGCATGAACTCCGGTTGGTGGAGAGAGTCTGTCGGGGAGGGCGGTTCGAACTTGATCAGCAGGTGATGGCCGGTTTGAGACAGGTCCCCCGTCCGACCGTCCGCCTCTTCACGCTGGCCGCGCCCCCCGTCAGACGGCCAAGCTAGCTCCACGCTGTCCGAGTCCAGGTCGTCGTTCACCAGCACTTTCCACGACTGACCTGACAGGTCACTGTCACACTCTTCTTCGCCGTATGCTGCCTGCGGCCGTTCCAGCTTCACGGAGAAAACGCCGTCGCTGCTCTCCCAGCATTCCCCAGCTCCCGTGTCCGGCCGCGAGGCTGGGTGAGGCCGGAAACGGAAGGGCGGTGACAACGGCGCCGTTTCTAAACACACGGCAGACGCGTCAGTCTCTCCCGTCAGCTCTCCCGTCTGCACTTGCCCCGCGTTCCCCAAGTCGTCCACCGGCTCACTTTTCACCCGCACTTCGGGCGGCGTGGCTTCCGCCTCGACGTCACTTCCTGGGTACCCGACGACGTCCGGCACCAGTGACGCAAGCGCTGCCCGGTCCTCCTGTCTGGCACCGACTGAGGCGCCGCTGCTGTCGGCGGTGGGGGAGGCGGGGCGGCGGGCAGCGGGGGGTGTCTGCACGCAGTCCTTGTGCTCGTCCATCCAGGCGGGCACCGTCTGGGCACAGCGAGGGCACCGGACCCACTGGCTGTAGCGCCGCTCCTTCACCAGCTTGGGGATCACCGGCTTACCGCGGCCAGTCAGCCTCGCGCAGCTTCCGTCCGCTCCGGAAGACGCCGATGACGTCTCGTCCGGGTCGACGGCCGGTGACATCTGCAGGGGTTCCCGGTGGTGCGCCAGGTGCAGGTCCATGTGCTCCTTGAGGTCGAGCGGCAGCCGGAAGGTGGTGTAGCAGACGGTGCAGACGAAGGGCTTGTGCTGGTCGTGGATGATGCTGTGGCGCAGCAGCGTCGCCTGGTGGACGAACACCGCCGCGCACACCTCGCACTTGAACTGACGCGGGTACCCACCACCACCACCACCACCACCACCACTCTCACCACCACCACCACCACCAACGCCTTTTTCACCGACATCCGTTGCGTCCGGAGCACCGTCGACTTGAGCCACGAGTCGTTTTCGATGCTTGTGCCTCGCCTGGCAGTGCTTGGTGAAGCTGACAGAGCTGTCAAACAGGAGGTTACAAAGTTCACAGAAGTAGGAATGGTCGTGAATCTTCATGTGCGTGGTAAGAGAGTAGCAGTGCGCGAACCTGGCGCCACACAAGGGGCAGTAGTGGAAGACCTCCCGCTTCTTGCTCCGGGCCCCGCCTTGCACCCGGCCCTCCCTCTGGGCCCCGCCTTGCACCCGGCCCTCCCTGTGGGCCCTACCTTGCACCCGGCCCTCCCTGTGGGCCCCGCCTTGCACCCGGCCCTCCCTGTGGTCCCCGCCTTGCACCCGGCCCTCCCTGTGGGCCCCGCCTTGCACCCGGCCCTCCCTGTGGGCCCCGCCTTGCACCCGGCCCTCCCTGTGGGCCCCGCCTTGCACCCGGCCCTCCCTGTGGTCCTGCTCGTGCTGACGGTAGCCGGCGGCGTCCTCAAGGCCAAGGCCGCACAGGCCGCACTCGTAGCCCAGTCCGTGCGCCTTCAGCATGTGTCTCTTGACGGAGCGAAACACGGCGTAGGTGGCGCCGCACACGCGGCAGTCGAACGGCGCTTTACCTCCTAACGCCCGCTTCCTCCGCAAAGGCGTGCTGTGGGCCTGCGGCGAGTCGTTCTGCACAGCGCCGGAAACGGATGCGGTGTCAGCAGACCTCCTTTTAGTCCCTCGGGCCTTTCTTGCCTTCACACTGGGAACTCCTGCGTCACTGCTGTCGCACACAGACAATGAGCGCTTCTCCCGCGCTGTCGTCAAGTCCCTTTGTAGGGAATCCTTCCTTTCACTGTCCACGCGCCTCCTTTTCTTCGCGCGAGTCCTCCTTGCAGTTGAAACTCCTGGACTGTCATCGCCACGCACAGCCAAGGAACGCTTCAGCAAGGTCGTGCAGTCCCTCTTCCCGCGAGTCCTCCTTGCAGTTGAAACTCCTGGACTGTCATCGCCACGCACAGCCAAAGAACGCTTCAGCAAGGTCGTGCAGTCCCTCTGTAGCGAGTCTTTCTGCACAGCGGTGGAAACGACGTCAGTGTCGGCAGATCTCTTCTTCCTCTGCCGAGTCTTTGTGTGAAACGCTGAATCGCCATCATCACACACATCCAAGGAGCCAATCTTCCGCCGAGTCTTTGTGTGAAGCGCTGAATCGCCATCATCACACACATCCAAGGAGCCAATCTTCCGCCGAGTCTTTGTGTGGAACGCTGAATCGCCATCATCACACACATCCAAGGAGCCAATCTTCCGCCGAGTCTTTGTGTGGAGCGCTGAATCGCCATCATCACACACATCCAAGGAGCCAATCTTCCGCCGAGAGGCGCGGCCCGTCTGCATGAAATCGCCGCGCAAAGCGGGGCCAGCAATTTCGGCGTCAGCAGATCTCTTCCCCTTCCGTCCAGTGTTGCTCCTGTTCAGACCGGAAAGCTCGGACCGGCCAGCACGCGCGGAACCCGGGACAGCCGTGAGAGCCAGCCCCCCTGCCCCCCGGGCCCGCAGCCCACGTGTGCGGCAAAGCGCTTCTTTCTTCACTGAAGCGTTGGGCCGCCGGCGACTCGTCTCACGCCCGTCACAGCCGGGAGCGGCGACCGCGGGGCCACGGGCACACCTCCTGGGCTTCCCTCCGGAGGAACTGACCGCTGCGGCTGTCCTGCGGGGCCGCTGGCGGAGGTTGCATGGCTGAGGTGCTGAGCCTTCTGCAGGCAGACCCCCGCCTGAGGACGAGTCTCTGGCGGCCATGGCCCGAGCTGCAGGCAGCGGCGGATGGTCCGGGTGGTCAGGCTGGGACACTGCCGTGTCGGTCCTGGGCCATGGCGGCCTCCAGGACCCGCTACACCCACTGCAGGTCGGACTGGGGCCGCGATAAGGCTGGCGAGCGGTCTTGTTTCCTGCTGAACACGGGCAGTCCTACACCCACTGGATGTCTTGCTTCCTGATCAACACGGGCAGTCAGTCTACCTACACCCACTGGAGGTCTTGCTTCCTGATCAACACGGGAAGTCAGTCTACCTACACCCACTGGAGGTCTTGCTTCCTGATCAACACGGGCAGTCAGTCTACCTACACCCACTGGAGGTCTTGCTTCCTGATCAACACGGGAAGTCAGTCTGCCTACACCCACTGGAGGTCTTGCTTCCTGATCAACACGGGAAGTCAGTCTACCTACACCCACTGGAGGTCTTGCTTCCTGATCAACACGGGAAGTCAGTCTACCTACACCCACTGGAGGTCTTGCTTCCTGATCAACACGGGAAGTCAGTCTACCTACACCCACTGGATGTCTTGCTTCCTGATCAACACGGCCAGTCGGTGACTTGTCTACCTACACCCCGGTCTTGCCGCCGTCACTTCGCCAGTGTGCCTGAAATGGACAGTGGTCAAGTCAGCCACAGTGTCAGCCAAACACAGAAAGCCAGTTGTGAACACAGTCCACAGTGAAAACGTTTCTTTTCTACTGCAACAGTTGCTGCTGGCAACATGTGGGTAATACCCTAACTCCTACTCCTATTGATGCCAACAGCCAACCCTGTCCATGATGCCAACAATGACAAAGTCAACAGCCAACCCTGTCCATGATGCCAACAATGACAAAGTCAACAGCCCACCCTGTCCATGATGCCAACAATGACAAAGTCAACAGCCAACCCTGTCCATGATGCCAACAATGACAAAGTCGACAGCCCACCCTGTCCATGATGCCAACAATGACAAAGTCCAACAGCCCACCCTGTCCATGATGCCAACAATGACAAAGTCAACAGCCCACCCTGTCCATGATGCCAACAATGACAAAGTTAACAGCCCACCCTGTCCATGATGCCAACAATGACAAAGTCGACAGCCCACCCTGTCCACTGTCCTGTCTCACCTGACCGGTGTCCACCCTGTCCACTGTCCTGTCTCACCTGACCGGTGTCCACCCTGTCCACTGTCCTGTCTCACCTGACCGGTGTCCACCCTGTCCACTGTCCTGTCTCACCTGACCGGTGTCCACCCTGTCCACTGTCCTGTCTCACCTGACCAGTGTCCACCCTGTCCACTGGTCCTGTCTCACCTGACTGGTGTCCACCCTGTCCACTGACTGTGTCTCACCTGACCGGTGTCCACCCTGTCCAGTGTCCTGTCTCACCTGACTGGTGTCCACCCTGTCCACTGTCCTGTCTCACCTGACTGGTGTCCACTTCCTGTCCACTGTCCTGTCTCACCTGACCGGTGTCCACCTCTGTCCACTGTCCTGTCTCACCTGACTGCCTGTCCACTGTCCTGTCTCACCTGACTGGTGTCCATTCTGTCCATTGTCCTGTCTCACCTGACTGGTGTCCGCCCTGTCCAGTGTCCTGTCTCACCTGACTGGTGTCCACTCTGTCCACTGTCTCTCACCTGACTGGTGTCCACTGTCCTGTCTCACCTGACTGGTGTCCACTGTCCTGTCTCACCTGACTGGTGTCCACTGTCCTGTCTCACCTGACTGGTGTCCATTCTGTCCATTGTCCTGTCTCACCTGACTGGTGTCCGCCCTGTCCAGTGTCCTGTCTCACCTGACTGGTGTCCACTCTGTCCACTGTCCTGTCTCACCTGACTGGTGTCCACCATGTCCACTGTCACATCTCACCTGACTGGCGTCCACTCTGTCCACTGTCCTGTCTCACCTGACTGGCTGTGTCTGTCCCTGACTGATGTCCACACTTCCACTTCCAGTGTCACAGCTGATAATGACATAAGTATTACATACCTCACTCTATCCTTCACTCTCCCCCACAGCCACATGCATACCACAATATAACATTCATCATGAGTAACAGAGCATAATTATACGTATTATAAATACATTTTATGTTCCAGACCCAAATACTTAGTTATCAGAATCAAAATATATAATATCAGCTTTTATTAGTTTTAACCTGGTATAACTATAATTTTACTTCACATTGTACTTAGAATAGAAAGAACACACTGTGAACAAATTCCTTTACCTGCTTCCAGACATTAGTTTGTTGACACTCATATATATTACAAAGTACCAGACATTAGTTTGACACTCATGTATATATTACAAAGTACTTTGTGGCTGTCCATACCCCATGGTTTTCATATTACAGGAGTTCCACTTTCAGTAAATATACCTGCCCATGTGTTGTGGTTATACCAAACCTCTACCTTTTTACTTATGTGTTTCAAAGTGAGCAAAGTAAGAATTTGCATTCTTCACAGTCTGAGCTGCTCAGTTTTTTAATGTGGACCTAGCCAGCTTTCATTTTGAATTTGAATTTGTTGTTCATGTTTGATCTGAAAGCAACATCCATCTCACTCTACAGTTCCTTGATGAGTAACTCTCACCTGGCATGTGTAATACAAAGTACATAAACTCCACTATATCAGTATATGAAAAATATAAAGTAGATAAATTCCACCATGTACTTTGTATTTACACGCATGCCAGGTGAGAGTTACCATAGGCGACTCAGGTCTTTGTTGTTGTGCTTGTGTGACGTCTTTTGAGCGCTGATTAACTCCCTTCTTTATCCACATCAAGTCATTTTGCATACACTGTTACACATTCCTCAAATTGAAAAAAAGAAAAAGAAAAAAAAGGTTCTGACAGTGACTGGAAGAGTGATGTGCGTGCACGTGTTTTGTGTGTGTGTGTGTGTGTGTGTGTGTGTGTGTGTGTGTGTGTGGTGTTACACTGTATACGACTACAAATTAGGCTACTATTGGACTAAAAAATACAAAATTGTTTTTATGCCCTGGACCTAAACTGCTAGGTTTACCCTTTAATAAAGATGCAACTAGAGATTGATGACATGTGAAACGTTAGCTTGCGTAATTCTGTTCCTTACTTTCTCTCGCTCCAGCACATCTTTAGACCAGGGAATGTGTACATGTAATAATATACACCAAAACATTCACGCAGCAGCAGCAGCAGCAGCAGCCGGAAGTCTCACCAGGTTGGTTAACCGAGACGAGGAAATGTTTACCGGAAACGTTTCAAACAAGACAGTTTGTATTGCCGGAAAGCTCACAAACAGGTTTTTGTGTGTTCTGATCTCGAATAACTTCAACATTCTGAAAATCTAACACTGTTTGTGCACGTTAGTTATTTTGGTTTTTGCTCTCTCTCTCAAATCATCCAAGAAGTTAAAAAAATGCATATGTTTTCGTCCTGTTAAAATAATTTGCCTTCCTGCTGCTTTATGTCCACAGAAACCATCAAGACTCCAGGGAGCCTAGGACGGCCGTCTCGACTTTCACACAGCTCCTGATATTTGCCCAGTGACTGGATGATACTTAGTTTTCTAAAATAGCTGCCTGACTTTAATTGGTCGACCTTGACAGGACTGGTTACCTTGACTGACTGGTCAATGCCTCCACCACACCCCCTTCCCACCTTCTCCCCGTCCCTAATAAACCTCATGGTTTCTGTGGACGTGTAAAGCACCATGTTTACTTATGCCACCACCACTGAGCATGGAAGTAATGTAAGTGGCAGCTATTACGATCCATTTTTCTCGGCGAATATTTAGCGGAAAATGTCTGAAAACATACTCTGGAACCATTGAGATCGACAATATAATTATATAATGAAATTACCTGCTTACTCTCCTACTTCGTTTGTTTCTGATGGCGAAACAGCTCAATTCGTGACCTATTCGGTAAAGAGACATTCTTGCTCCAAGCGAGAGCACTCTTGCACAAACCAGTCCGACGCGAACAATACGATTGATACTTCTAATGCTAGTGACACTGACGGTCTGCTGTATTGTGTTCCCAGTTAACTGAACCACTGAAGCTGGTTTCAAAATGGTGAGACACATTTATGTCAGACCTTTTTACTGAATCTCGGTGAAGAATAAAAAACAAATTTCTTTAGAACTTCATGACAGTGTAGATCTATCAAGTATCATCGTGGAAGTGACGGAGCAATCACGGCCCTCGTCATTTTTACTGCTCGGCCGAAAAATGGACCTCACCCCCACAGTGATTTATGCTTCGATCTGGCAGTCAGTTAATCGACTGGAATTACCGTTTTTGCCACAATTACTTCAGTATTTTGCTTCCTTCACTGATATGTTGTTTTCCACTGGAACAGCTTAGAACGAATCTCAGGTTGTTCTGTATTCATGACTGTTTCGATGGAAAACGACTGAAGGAGGCAAATAAAGAAGTGATCATCACAAAAATGGTAATTACAATCGATTATTTGGCTGCTACATCGAAGCGTAGATCACTGAAGTTGTGAGATCCATTTTGCGACCCAGAGTCGGCGAAATCTGCACTAAAAACGAGTGTGTGTGTGTGTGGGGGGGGGGGGGGGGGGGGGCGTGACCGCCACCATTGCCAATAATAATTAATATACCGGGTGATTGTGGTCACTACACAAAAACTAAAAAAGAAAATGGAAATGACTCCTTCGGAATCTTTTTCTGATTAAAAGGCACTTGAGTATTCTGCATTTGGGTATTGTTTATAAACCTCTCAAAGACAGTACATAAGAGTCCTGTGAATCCAAGATTGTGCTGTATTTGTTTCAGTCAGTGACTTTGCACACAGACCTGGGTGACATCAAGTTGGAACTGTACTGTGAGCAATGTCCTAGAGCGTGTGAGGTCAGTACCCTTAGCACCAACTCCTAGCACTGGCCCTTGCTAGGTAAGCATTGACAGTGTGGGCCCAGGTGATCATTAGTGGGTCCTGGTACCTTAGCATGGACTCCTGGTACTTTAGTGTGGGCCCCTGGTACCTTAGCATGGTCCTTGTTACTTTAGCATGGGCCCCTGGTATGTCAGCGCATGCCTCTGGTACCTTAGCGTGGGCCCCTGGACCTGGTACCTTAATGTGCGCCCCTGGTACTTTAGCATGGGTCCTGGTACTTTAGTATAGGCCCCTGGTAGTGGTACCTTAGCGTGGGCCCCTAATATCGTACCCTGGACCTAGTACCTTAGCATGGGCCCCTGGTACCTTACCATGGGTCCTGGTACCTTAGTGTATGCCCCTAGTACAGTAGTAGTGGTGTCGTAGTCTGGGCCCTAGTACCATAGATCAGAACTACAATGGACCATGCTATCTTACTTGGTATGGGGCCCTGGCACCTTAGTGTGGGTCCTGATAGTGGTACCTTAGTGTGGGCCCCTAATACCTTAGCGTGGGCCCTGGTAGTGGTAGTGGTACCTTAGTGTGTGCCCCTGTGCCTTAGTCATTAGTGTGGTCCCCTGGTACTTTATTCAAGTTATTCATTGTACGCCCATGGCACCTTAGTGTGGTCCCCTGGTACTTTATTCAAGTTACTCTTTGTGGGCCCATGATACCTTAGTGTGGTCCCCTGGTAATTTATTGAGATTATTGTAGGCCCATGATACCTTAGTGTGGTCCCCTGGTAATTTATTGAGATTATTGTAGGCCCATGATACCTTAGTGTGGTCCCCTGGTAATTTATTGAGATTATTGTAGGCCCATGATACTTTAGTGTGGTCCCCTGGTAATTTATTGAGATTATTGTAGGCCCATGATACCTTAGTGTGGTCCCCTGGTAATTTATTGAGATTATTGTAGGCCCATGATACCTTAGTATGGTCCCCTGGTAATTTATTCAGATTATTGTAGGCCCATGATACCTTAGTGTGGTCCCCTGGTAATTTATTCAGATTATTGTAGGCCCATGATACCTTAGTGTGGTCCCCTGGTAATTTATTGAGATTATTGTAGGCCCATGATACCTTAGTATGGTCCCCTGGTAATTTATTGAGATTATTGTAGGCCCATGATACCTTAGTGTGGTCCCCTGGTACTTTATTCAAGTTATTCATTGTGGGCCCATGGTACCTTAGTCAAGTTAGTGTGGTCCCCTAGTCCTTTATTCAAGTTACTCATTGTGGGCCTCTGGTACCAAAGCCTCAGTTCCTTGGTGATGGTGGTGATGACTGTTGCCAGTGTTGTCTGTGTGCAGAACTTCCTGGCCCTGTGTGCCAGTGGTTACTACGATGGCTGCATCTTTCACAGAAACATCCCTGGCTTCATGGTTCAGACTGGTGACCCAACAGGTGAGTTAATAATAGTATTATTAATAGATCATTCTTAATCTTATAATGTGGCATTCTCTAACATGAGTTAAAGACTTAAACTCCCTGTGCTGCACCTGTAAACAACTTGACAAAAACTACACAATGACAGTGATGATGAGAAAGCTGAGATTGTACTTGTACTTTCGTAGTTGTAGTTAATAATGATCAGTGCTGGTGATGGTTTGAAAGACAATGATGATATAGATGATGATTAATATTTTGATGGTTATAAATTAAAGTTACACTTACAGTAGTTGTTTGTGAGGACATGCAACACAGAGATAAGGAGAGAGAAAGCGGAGGGTGAACTTTGATGCTTTCTATTTGTTACAATGTTGTATTTCTAATTTTGTTTTGTAAAGAAGTTATAATTATACAATTTTGTTTTGTAAAGAAGTTATAATTATACAAATTATTACATATTTAATTATTCTTGTTGTATGGAATGAATTTATATTTGTTTGTGGCTACCCTGTGTGGTTGACTGGACATTCAAATCCAATTATTATAATAAATTATTCACAGTGCAAGCACCTTGTGTTCATATTACTTATTAGGAATAGGAATGGGCAGATGGCGAGATGCATACTATTCATTATTATTATTATTATTATTGCAACTGTTGTACTTGTAGCTGAAGTTTGTCAGGTGATTGTGAGTGTGACCTGGGGGCAAATTGCTCTGGGTACAGACTTAAATGGAGGTGGTTTGTGACTGCTGCTTAAGCCCCCACCCCCTTCCAACCCCCCACCCCCCCACTCACCCACTCCCCCCCCACCCCCCACCCCCTGCCTTCTCACCACCTGCCCCCTTCCCCACCCCCTGCCCGCCCACCCCATTTGATTGCAGCCTGGCTGGCCATACTGTTACAACTTGTATGTGTTGGTTGTGACTATGTGAGCGTGCCCTACAGGTGTGTGTTTTCTGTGTGAGTGTGCCCTACTGGTGTGTGTTTTCTGTGTGAGTGTGCCCTACTGGTGTGTGTTTTCTGTGTGAGTGTGCCTTACTGGTGTGTGTTTACTGTGTGAGTGTGCCCTGTTGGTGTGTGTTTTCTGTATGAGTGTGCCCTACTGGTGTGTTTTCTGTGTGAGTGTGCCCTATTGGTGTGTGATGTCTTTGTGACTGTGTGAGTGTGCCCTACTGTCACACAGAAATCACACACCAGTAGGGCACACTCACACAGTCACAAAGAAAACACACACCAGTAAGACACAGTCATAAGTCACACAGAAAACACACACCAGTAGGGCACACTCACACAGTCACAAAGAAAACACACACCAGTAGGGCACACTCACACAGTCACAAAGAAAACACACACCAGTAGGGCACACTCACACAGTCACAAAGAAAACACACACCAGTAGGGCACACTCACACAATCACAAAGAAAACACACACCAGTAGGGCACACACACAGTCACAAAGAAAACACACCAATAGGGCACACTCACACATAAAACACACACCATAGGGCACACTCACACAGAAAACACACACCAGTAGGGCACACTCACACAGAAAACACACACCAGTAGGGCATGCTCACATAGTCACAACCAACACATACAAGTGTGCCCTACTGGTGTGTATTTTCTTTGTGACTGTGTGAGTGTGCCCTACAGAGTACTGGTGTGTTTTCTTTGTGACTGTGTGAATGTGCCCTACTGGTGTGTGTTTTCTGTCTGAGTGTGCCCTACTGGTGTGTGTTTTCTGTCTGAGGTGTAGTTGTCGGACTGGTGTGTGTTTTCTTTGTGACTGTGTGAGTGTGCCCTACTGGTGTGTGTTTTCTGTTGATGTCCATGTGTGTGTTTACTGTTGAGTGTGCCCTACTGGTGTGTGTTTTCTGTGTGAGTGTGCCCTACTGGTGTGTTTTTACTGTGTGAGTGTGCCCTACTGGTGTGTGTTTTCTGTGTGAGTGTGCCCTACTGTGTGTGTTTTGTGTGTGATGTGCCCTACTGGGTGTGTTTCTGTGTGAGTGTGCCCTACTGGTGTGTGTTTTCTGTGTGAGTGTGCCCTACTGGTGTGTGTTTTCTGTGTGAGTGTGCCCTACTGGTGTGTGTTTTCTGTGTGAGTGTGCCCTACTGGTGTGTGTTTTCTTTGCCGCAGGCACAGGGAAAGGAGGAGAGAGCATATGGGGCGAAATGTTTGAGGACGAATTCAGAGAGAGTCTGAAGGTAAGCCTGGGTTTTCTTTTCTTTCTTTCCTGTGTCTCTCTGTCTTTCCTTCACGCTCTCTTTTGTCAAGTTAGAGATTCTGGCACTCTGTGTGTGTGTGTGTGTGTGTGGGGGGGGTCTGTGTAGATGTGTGAAGAAGTGGTCAAAGTTGCAGGTGGGGGAGGGGGGATGGTGGTGATAAGTGGTTGGGGTGATGTAGGGGTGGTGGTTGTGATGAGTTGTTGGGGTGGAGGAGGTGGGATGAGTGGTGGTGGTGGATGGGGGGGGGGGGGGGAAGGGGGGGGGGGTGATGAGTGGTAGGGGAGGGGTGATGAGTGGTAGGGGAGGGGTGGTGGTGGTGATGAGTGGTTGGGAAGATGAGGTCTTTGGAAGCCCCCAAAGAGGGTGCACAGGCTATCACAGAAGGGAGACTGACCTTTTTTGGTAGGACGCTCTGCAGGAAGCAAGATAAAGGGTGGCAGGGTGAGGCTGACCTGTGGAGTGCAACAGGAGGGGTGGGCACTCTTGGTGTCCCAACCAGTATTTTGATTGATGCCGTCTTGCCTTTTCCTGCTGTTCTTTCCTCTCTACATATACAACAAAATAATCTATCATACTATAATGATATCTGAGTGACAGGAGAGATGAGGGGCAGGTAGCATGCTCAGCACCAAGGCAGGAAGACAGTCAAATCAAAACTTCAGTGATTTCTTTCCCAATCTCTTGTCGCTGGCATCAAGGGAACCCTTCTGGTTCCAGAGACTATGTCTCTCTTTATTCAGCTCTGTTTCCACAGTCTGTCATTTGGTCACTGGCAAACTTAGAAATGAAAACACGAAGAAGAAGAAAAACTGTGGCACAAATCTTTGCTTTGTGTTTGAACTGTTTTAATATTAGCAACTAATAATAATAATACAAGAAAATTTAGAAAGCGCCAACATTGTGCCTCGAAGTAAGCATGAGCCAGCCAGTGCTTCAAGGCACAGAGTTTGTTGTGTGTGAGCTGTACTCACAGACTCACACTCACAGTCAAACAGTTTGCTTTCTTCCTGAAGTGTGGGCTCTCTGAATGAATTGAAAACCGAGAGCCAGTTTGGCCTAGCGGTAAGACGATAGGCTGGTAAGTGGAAGGACCTCAGTTCGATACCGCTTCGATTCTCCTTTCTCTTCAAAGGTTGTGGTTTGTGGACATAGTCTTATGACTTTGTCCCTCACAATTA
>JABMCL010000758.1:160000-182500 GCA_018857735.1 Alviniconcha marisindica
TGGAGCTGACCTCGGTCACCTGTGCCACACATTAGTTACAGGTCATGAGTTCAATTTAAGGTGGTGTCTTATATGAGCCAGGAAAAATCCTGTTTGTGGGTACATCACACAACCCCCATCTCTCATCACACCACCTCCATCTCACATTACAACTCCTCTGTCTCACATCACACCACCTCCATCTCACATTACAACTCCTCTGTCTCACATCACACCATCCCTGTCTCATCAGCCCCAACACCACCTCATCTCACATCACACCACCTCCATCTCACATTACAACTCCTCTGTCTCACATCACACCATCCCTGTCTCATCAGCCCCAACACCACCTCATCTCACATCACACCACCTCCATCTCACATTACAACTCCTCTGTCTCACATCACACCATCCCTGTCTCATCAGTCCCAACACCACCTCATCTCACATCACATCACCTTCCATCTCACATTACAACTCCTCTCATGTCCACCACCTCCGTCTCACATCTCATGTCACACTACCTCTCATGTCATGCCACATCAGTCTCACATCTCATGTCACACCACCACCGTCTCGCATCTCACATCACACCACCATTGTCTCACATCTCATGTCACACCACCATTGTCTCACATCTCACGTCACACCACCATTGTCTCACATCTCGTGTCACACCACCTCCGCCTCACATCTCGTCACACCACCTTCGTCTCACATTTACCCAGTGTTGCCTTTGAACTGTGCCATTGTTGTGAACAAAACGCTTTGTCATTTCTAAACTGTTCTCCAGGGGCTGTGGGCTCCATCTCACATTACAACTCCTCTGTCTCACATCACACCATCCCTGTCTCATCAGCCCCAACACCACCTCATCTCACATCACATCACCTCCATCTCACATTACAACTCCTCTGTCTCACATCACACCATCCCTGTCTCATCAGCCCCAACACCACCTCATCTCACATCACATCACCTTCGTCTCACATCACACCATCCCTGTCTCATCAGCCCCAACACCACCTCATCTCACATCACATCACCTTCGTCTCACATCACACACACCCATCTCATGTCACACCACCTCCGTCTCACATCTCATGTCACACTACCTCTCATGTCATGCCACATCAGTCTCACATCTCATGTCACACCACCACCGTCTCGCATCTCACATCACACCACCATTGTCTCACATCTCATGTCACACCACCACCGTCTCGCATCTCACATCACACCACCATTGTCTCACATCTCATGTCACACCACCATTGTCTCACATCTCACGTCACACCACCATTGTCTCACATCTCGTGTCACACCACCTCCGCCTCACATCTCGTCACACCACCTTCGTCTCACATTTACCCAGTGTTGCCTTTGAACTGTGCCATTGTTGTGAACAAAACGCTTTGTCATTTCTAAACTGTTCTCCAGGGGCTGTGGGTACATGGTGAATGTTGGTGATGTTTACCTGTTCACTAAAACACCCAGAGAAAGGACCACAACGGTGAAATTGAAGTGAAAAAGGTTTTACTCCTTTTTAACCAAGGACTTGCCCTAATATTCAGGTCAGTGCTGTCAGGCGATTGTCAGTCTCGGTTTATTGTCTCTTCCTTGAGGCATGTGGTCAGAAAACAAAACAGGGGCTGGATTTAAGTTGTAACAAGTCAGCTGAAATAAATATTAAGAAAAAAAGATCACTTTGTATTGTGGACATTTTAGCAGTTTCGGGATCAGTTACTGTACCACATTTTGTTGTTGTTGTTTGTTTGCTCGTTTGTTTTTCTCTTCGTGGTTTAACGCCCACCAAATGAGCAGTGACACTTTTAAAGAAAAAGTTATTATATGGTGCCCCATCTCGTAAGAGCCAAGGGCGCTTACAAAGGCCTGCAGATGTGTGCCTTTCACCACATGCTCACACACAAACACGTGAGCGTACACACACATGAACACACACACACACAAACACATGAGCGTACACACACATGAACACACACACACACACATGAGCGTACACACACATGAACACACACACGAGCACGCACGCACATGAAAGCATGAGCACACACACAAACACATGAGCATACACACACATGAACACACACACGAGCACACACGCACATGAAAGCATGAGCACACACACAAAAACATGCACACGCACATACTCCGTGATGCAGGCACAGTTAAACTTGCTGGGGATGAAGCGCACGTGGATATCCCAAGCTTTCTGAGCGCACGCTTAGCTGTATTCTCAGCGTGGCACTCGGACCTGTCGAAGGGGTTTTGTTGTTTATCTTTACACTTTGAACAATTCATCTGTTTTCTTTCACTTCAGCCAGGTTATATGTGAAAGTCCTTCAGTGATGTTTGCTTGGATTTTTTTCAGCCTTTTCCAAAAACATTTTAAGATGGTCAGCGGGGGCTGTCATTTATAAGACTTAAATACAGCATTTGGAGGGCTAACATATTGCTGCAGCGTTTTGGGTGGGTGAAAAGATGCAGGGGAAATAACCACAGCTAATGCATACAGCCAGTTAGTGTTATTTCCCTTCATCAAGGTCTACCTTGGAATCCAACTCTGTTGCCAGTCACAATCTGAAACAACGAGGCCCAGAGTGCCTGGGCAAAAACAACAAACAAGGGAGTTAACTGGCACTGGAAAGACGTCACACAACACAAGGTAGACCTGAGTCACCAACAGTAACTCACACAGCATGCAAGTAACTACAATGTACCCCACTCCGCCATGGGTACAGCCATCCTTTGAGGATGTACATCTGGTGGAGTTAATGTACCTTGTATTTACCAAATGTATATCCATACTTTGAGGATGTACGTCTGGTGGAGTTAATGTACCTTGTTTTTACCCGATGTACGTCCATTCTTTGAGGATGTACCTCTGGTGGAGTTTATGTACTTTGTATTTACTCTCGTATATTTACGGGAGTAAATACAAGGAAGGATATATCCTTCGCTGGAGCATCCCTCTGGAACTCCCTGCCTCAGAGTATAAAATCATGTATTTCTCTTCCTTGTTTCAAACGTAATCTGCAAATATATGTCTGAGAATAATCTTTCATCAAATTTTGATGGATTTGTTTGAATCACACATTTGCCTAAACATCTGAGTGTTGTATACATGTATGCCCATGAAAGAAATTTAATTGTTTCTGCCCATTTGTAGGAACTCTGTGAAACTGCATTAATCAATTGCTTAATCGTGCTTATATGTTTGTGGTATTGTCGTGTTTATTTGTGTTTGTAGCATAGCAAAGACTGGCTGTTAGATAGGTCCAAATAGGCCTAATGCTACTATACTTGAGTATTAAAGTTTTCGAGTTATCAAGGGTTACCGTAGGCAACTTGGGTCTTTGTTGTGTTTATGTGACGTCTTTTGAGCACGAATTAACTCCCTTGTTTGTTGATTTTGCATTTGCAACCACACCAGTCAAAATTAATGGTTGAATGAATAAGCACAGTGATTTTTAAACAAATACACTTCTGTTCAGCATCAAAAGAGTTTTCTCTGGGTCTGTGACTTGTTTTCTTAAAACAAATTTGTGTGATGATTTGTGGCAGTATTAAAATTTGTCTTTCAATGAGGATGTCCTTGTAAGCACGGGTAAGTAATTTGGTGTTTTACGCCCAGTCAACCATTACGGTTATATCAGGGCATTTCTAAGCATGAAGGTAAAGGACACAGCATGGGAATCCTTCTCTCTCTTTTTTTGTTTAAAACAGATCCTTAATAATAATAGATTTAACAGACTTTGTAATTGGTTAAGGCCAGTACAGGTTAGATACGCTAAGTTTCCACATGCACTTGTTAAACTCTCTCTCACACACATGCACATGCTCACACCCGTACCTGCTGGCGGTGGGGGTGGGGTGTGTGTGTGTGTGTGTGTGTGTGTGTGTGTGATGATAGGGTATCATAACCATATCAAACTCTGAACACACAAACAGACTTAACAAATTGAAATAAATGATTTAATTCCAAAGTGAGATAGGCAGAAACATAATATAGTCTCTTTTTAGGCAGAGTATGCTTACAATGAGACAATAACACTCGGTTAATAAAAATGAAACTGATAGAGTAGCGTAGTATACGTTAGTTCATGCAAGGAGTAATAACTGATGTGTGAATATATGTTCTTCTGAAACCAAATATACAAAAATAACAAATGCAAACATATAAATTTTGAAAAACTTTGCGTTTCCAAGAAAAATCCAACAAATCTGATGACTGAAGTCAACATAGTGTACCTGATTAATTATACGGATATATGTATACACATATACCCATTAATTAAGGCAATCAGCCTTTTAAAAGGTCGTTTTGTCAGAGGAGTAGAGATCAGAATGAAAACTTAAAATTAACGATTTTGATTTAAAATGCCCCAGAAACTGAATATCAGAGACAGAAAATGATTTGTTTCTTGCTGCACTTGACAGGCCTCCTACTTGCCATTGGCCATCCAGACCCAATGCTGAGGCTGCTGTTCTTACCAGTGCCCCACACCCACTCAACTGTCGTACCTCACCGCGTCTTGTACAGCACCCCACCAATGTCCACAAACAAAATCACTCGTCTTAAGTTCTTATTCTGGTCTCTAACGCCTGCTGACAAAACATGCAGGGAGAAGGCTGGGTCTTCTAACAACTATCAGTATCCCTGCAAACTGCACACCACTGGTCCTAATGCTGATCAGCATGCAACAGCCACTATAACATAAACGTCCAAATTAATACAGATCTGTGTAAGTGTGCTACAACACACTACTTTTTCTGTGTGTGTGTGTGTGGTGATGTTACATTTCCATGCAATATATGCGCAGTGCTCACAACCACTGCTGTAATTAACCAACACTTGGGCTTGCAACTTTTTTCTTGTTCAAAATCATCCATTGTCATTGTTCCTCTGACTGCCTGCCCCCCCCCCCCCCCCCCCCCCTTTTTTTTTTAACCCCTCGAGAAAGGGTGATTTTCATGCTTAACAGAGAAGCATGTAAAACAGATTCTCTATAGCTGCCTTCAGCGTCTGAAGGGTGAACATTCTCAGCGGCTCTCAGTTTTCCATGTATATCATTCTGTCATTACCTTCACCGTGCAAATCACTCTTCAGCATAACTTGCCTTTCTTGAAACTTGCTCAAACACATGTGAATTCTGTTGCCACAGTTTCACTCGTTGTTCAAGACAAAGCAGGTGCAGTAGCTGGTTTTAAGCAAAGAGAACACTGGCCTATCAATGAACAAAACAGCGTGTTGAGAAATGGCTTTAGTTAAAGGGGACACTGGACAACCATTAATGAACAAAACAGCGTGTTGAAAAATGGGCTTTAGTTAAAGGAGACACAGGACAACCATCAATGAACAAAACAGCGTGTTGAAAAATGGGCTTTAGTTAAAGGGGACACTGGACAACTATCAATGAACAAAACAGTGTGTTGAGAAATGAGCTTTAGTTAAAGGGGACACTGGACAACCATCAATGAACAAAACAGTGTGTTGAAAAACAGGCTTTAGTTAAAGGAGACAGTGGACAACCAATCAGAATGAAAGGCTGCACAAGCCAGCATGCACACATTTAGGCAAACATTTTGTTACGAATAACACCAATAATAATTCCTTCTGAATCTCAACCATGTGTTGCATGCTGAATCTGAGCACCAAAAAATCACCTGTAGTATTGTGTTGGTGCTCCGCTGAATCAGTACATGTTATTCATCACAACCTTGTGCATTCATGGAAGAATGCACTCTTGAGGAAGATGCATACTCCATCTATTACTCTTTTTTAACATATTTGGAACCACAGATACATATTTTCACCAGTCACACCGGCTAAGAGAGAGGAAAGAAAACCAAACTCCCCAAACAACTCCCCAAACAACCAAAAAGATCATTTCAAAATATGCACAGAAGTATCTACAAAAAATTATTCAGGATCCCAATTAAGGAGAGCAAAAGCTAACAAACATGCATCGCCCCAACAGTCCACCATCAATGAGATTTTTGTTAACAATTCACCGTCAATAAAAAACATTTTGGGGGTTCCATTTATTTCTTTTCTATCATTTACACCTCTTCTACAAATGAAATACCCAGTCACACAGAAATAGCCAGTCATCCTAGTTGTGCGCTCAAGTAACATGCATGCTCAAACATGACAAAGTGGCACTAATTACCAGAAATAATCTAGCTTGCTGAACAAGCCAAGTTAGTACACACTCTCTTGTCTGACAGTCACGACCACAGTCCCCGACAGCTGCAATACCAACAGTGACAGATACAATACCTGGCAGTGACAGATTCAGTACCTGATACCCGACTGACAAATACAGGAACTTGAGAGTGACAGATACAGTACCTGACAGTAACAGATACAATACCTGACAGTGACACAGATACAGCACTTGACAGTGACAAATACAGTAATTAAAGGCGACAGATACAGTACCTGGCACTAACAGATACAATACCTGGCAGTGACAGACACAATACCTCTCGGCTATAGCTGTATACCTGACGGTGACAGCTAATGGCTGTCTCACCTGACAACTGACGGCCATGCCCTGTCCTGCTTGACAGCAAGTGACAAGCACACACAGCACCATGTGCTCCAACACCACTCAACATGCCATGTAAAATTAGTTACCAGTTAATAAACAGCTGCATAACATCATCAGCCGAGTTCTGATGTTTCTCTTTTGCAATCTCCAAAAACAGAAGTTACTTGGATTTGAACCCCTCAGTTCACAAAGGAAACACCAATGACAATACCAGCAATCAAGCAAAAGACACTAGTACAGCACAAACCCTGGTTTAGTTCTCTGCACCTCAATAGTAACCAAATACACATGCACACACACACACAGAGTACACACAAACTGATCAAGAAAGATAGCAATTCTCTTGCATTCCAACAATGTCACTTCTCTGTGAACCCTCGTAAACTACTGTGATCAGCCAAGCTAAGACCATTCTACACTGAACTTTTTCCCCACACAAGAAAACCTGTCAGACTAAAAATCCAGTCTGAACGCAGGTGTCCCAGACTGAGGGGGTCCATAGTTTGCCTTCCGCAGCAAGCTGTGTGCTGAGCACAGTGACCCCAAGACTAGACCCACTGTCAAACCCACTTGCTGTACCCCTCGCAACCCAACTGTCAGCAAAAAGTCCACTGTCCACTGCACACCACCCTTTCAAAAGGTCACTGTGAATTACAATATCTCAATCTGCTGCATGCATGCCTTTCACAATTCCAATTCTATTTCCATGAGGGGAAAAAATTAAGAGAAAAAAAAAGCGGGAAAGGTTGGGGGAGATAAAATAAAATACAAAAAGAACACATCCCTTCCCCAAACAGAAAATGATGTAAAAAAAACGTTTTTTTAAACCATCCTTTATAATGTTTTGAACTTGAAGAAGGAAAAAAGCAACAAAAAAAGCACAGCCGCTGGACCCTCTACTCGTCTAGGACGGTAGTCCTGACAAGAACTTCAGTGACGGCGTAGGGGTCGCAGTTGGAAGAGGGTCGGCGGTCTTCCAGGTACCCCATCCCATCCTCCGCCACCTGTCTGGGGATTCGGATGCTGGACCCACGGTTGGCCACACCAGCGGAGAAGTCATGGATGGAGGAGGTCTCATGGTGACCGGTCAAGCGACGTTCGTTGTCCTTTCCCTCCCGAGGGTCGTAGGCCTTGATGTGGCGGACGTGGTGCTTGGACAGCTTCTCTATGGCCTTCTCAATCTCCCTGAAACATGCAAGGGAAGCTGTCATGACCTCCTGCTCTGCTGACTGGAGTAATCTCCCCTGTCATGACCTCCTGCTCTGCTGACTGGAATAATCTCCCCTGTCATGACCTCCTGACCTGCTGAATGGAGTAATCTCCCCTGTCATGACCTCCTGCTCTGCTGACTGGAATAATCTCCCCCACCATGACATGCACTTTGATTGGAATAATCTCCCCTGTCATGACCTTCTACTGTGCTGACTGGAATAATCTCCCTTGTCATGACCTGCACTCTGATTGGAATAATCTCCCCATTCACGACCTGCACTGCTGACTGGAATAATCTCCCCTGTCATGACCTCCTCTCTCCTGACTGGAATAATCTCCCCTGCACTGTTGACTGGAATAATCTTTCCTGTCCTGATCTCCTGCTCTGCTGACTCCAATAACCTCCCCTGTCACGACCTCCTGCTCTCCTAACTGGAATAATCTCCCCGTCATGACCTCCTGCTCTCCTAACTGGAATAATCTCCCTGTCACGACCTCCTGCTCTCCTAACTGGAATAATCTCCCCGTCATGACCTCCTGCTCTCCTAACTGGAATAATCTCCCCGTCATGACCTCCTGCTCTCCTAACTGGAATAATCTCCCCGTCATGACCTCCTGCTCTCCTAACTGGAATAATCTCCGCCTGCACTGCTGATTGGACCCCCCCCCCCCTCACCCTCCCTCCAGTCAGGGCTTAGTGCTTCTTGGTGCTTTAGGTTGTGTCAAGCACAACAGTTGCATCAGAGCCAAACACCAATTATCAAATGGCAAGAACCGGTCAGGCCCACTGCTCCTGTCACAGTGGCTCACGCCTGAACAAGCTGAAGAGAACTGGTCAAAAACCAAGCCAGTCTGCTAACCTATGCTATGTGACTTGACATTCGCTTCCCTCTATGCAACCAACAAATGTATAAATAATGTTGACGACTCCACTCAGCCAGTGAATTATGCGTGATTATTCACATCTCTATGGTAGCTACGCAACCAACAAATGTATAAATAATGTTAACATCTCCACTCAGCCAGTGAATGCTGTGCAGCTGAATATTCACATCTCTATGGCAACTATGCAACCAACAGCTGTATAAATAATACTAACATCTCCACTCGGCTAGTGAACACTGTGTGCTTGACTGTTCACTTCACCATGCAATGGATGAATGCTAAAATAGCATTAACATCTCCTCTCAGCCAATGAAATCTCACCTGACTCCTCCCTCTTTCCTCATCTTCTCCGTGCTGTAGTTGCAATGGGCACCGGCGCCATTCCAGTCTCCCTCCATGGGTTTGGGGTCAAGGGTCACCACCACTCCAAACTCCTCAGCCACGCGGTGCAGGATGTAGCGGGCCATCCACAGGTGGTCGCCCATCTTGATGCCTTCGCAGGGTCCCACTTGGAACTCCCACTGTCAAATGGCACACCATCACATGGTCAAAGTCCCCACAGGCATAACAACCAAGGCTTGTTTGGCAAGCCCCCTTTCGGTCTCATCAATAAACCTGTTAAAGCCTGTACCCTCTCTTGCAGTTAAACCTATCACCATTACAGCCCATACCCTCTCTTGCACTTAAACCTATAACCATTACAGCCCATACCCTCTCTTGCAGTTAAACCTATCACCATTACAGCCCATACCCTCTCTTGCACTTAAACCTATCACCATTACAGCCCATACCCTCTCTTGCACTAGGACCAGTCCATTTCAGCCCATACCCTCTCCTGCACTAGGACCAGTCCATTTCAGCCCATACCCTCTCCTGCACTAGGACCAGTCCATTTCAGCCCATACCCTCTCCTGCACTAGGACCAGTCCATTTCAGCCCACACCCTCTCCTGCACTAGGACCAGTCCATTTCAGCCCACACCCTCTCTTTTCCATGCACCATGGTTATTATTTCTGCTGGCAGGCTACACACTGGGTGAACTTCTACTTTCTAAGGAAACAGTCACCTACATGCTGCTGTTGTTGATCGCTTTTATATAGCGCTACTCTCCGCTCTCAAGCAGACTCACTGCGCTCGCATGTGACTCTACACGAGTGACTAGCTTTTTATAGCGCTTTTTTTTAATATCCACTGAAGTGGCGTACTTACAGTGCTGGCATGGTGGTGCCACATGAAACTGCTGCCATCTCAGCGCGTTCTGTGTACACCATACAACCATGCACCAGGTCACTTCATGCAAAGCCACTGGCGTGTTTAGCTGTACCCTGCCACCTGCACTTTTGGCAGAATGACTGGGGTCTTTTACGTGCTACTGTGGCAACACAGGGGTGGAACAGATACCCAAAACAATCTGCATCAACAGTTGCTGTTTACCGCCTCCCTCTGCCACTGCCAGGCGCTGTTGGCCATCTCCACCGCCTCAGTGGAGCGCAGCCAGCAGGAAAACAATACAGGAAGATGCAATGGCTGATGGGAGGAGATTTCAAATAAAACAGGTTTTCAGACAGGATAAGCCGTGTCAGTGAGAAATGAAGGGGAGTCCAACCCCTCTGTAAATTCCAATGCAGTCAGTGGTACTAGTCTTCCCACACAGTCTGGTCATTCTCATACTGTTAAGACACAAGGGTACATGAGTACAAGCGCATTCACATGTGCACACATACCTACACACAAATGCTCTCTCTCTCTCTCTCTCTCTCTCTCTCTCTCTCTCTCTCTCTCTCTCACACACACACACACACACACACACACACACACACACACACCAACCTGGGCAGGCATAACCTCAGCATTACAGCCAGCGATCTGGATGCCGGCATACAGACAGGCACGGTAGTGAGCCTCCACAATGTCTCTGCCATACACCTTGTTGGCCCCCACCCCACAGTAGTATGGACCTGCACACCCACACACCCAGCGTCATTACAACACTAACCCAATGTCATCACAACACTAACCTGCACACCCACACACCTAATGCCATCATTCACGCTAACCTGCACACCCACACACACCCAGCGTCATCACCACACTAACCTGCACACCCACACACCTAGTGCCATCATTCACACTAACCTACACACCCACACACCCGGCATCATCAACCACACTAGCAGTATTAGTGTACAGGATGAGTGACAGCACATCATGCCATAAAAATCAAGACGAACAGCCACTGGTAAATAAATGCCTTGGTTACAACACCATTACATAAAACAAATCATAGTAATGACATGTCTGTATAGCACTATATCCATGGAAAGAGACAAAAGCCATTCACACAGGGAAGCAGTATTTCACATACAGTGGAGCTCCTCATAAACCACCCAACAACCCAGTGAGAGAAAAGTGACCGCTTCTCTCCAGGACCCATCTTCTATTATGACCACTCTGGTGCAAGTTTCAGTTAAAGCAGGGTTCCACTGTATGAGCGCTGACACCCTGTCAACGTCTAAGCTTTAAAGTCTAACACCATGAGTGCTGAAGACAAAGGTATTGGGTGCAGCAGCCAGAGTGCTGTCACCCTGTTAAAGTCTAACCTTTGCGAGTGCTGAAGACAGAGCTATTGGGTGCAGCAGCCAGAGTGCTGTCGCCCTGTCAAAGTCTAACCTTTGAAGTCTAACACCACGAGTGCTGAAGACAGAGCTACTGGGTGCAGGAGCCAGAGTGCTGTTGCCCTGTCAAAGTCTAACCTTTAACCCACTTGGCCCCAGACCGCCCGTCACCACCCACTCTTTTTCCTTACCGTGAAACCCCAGACCGCCCGGTAGCGGCCAGCTAGCAGACGTTCCATACTAGCATCTCGGCTTATGCAAATAGGAACGGGATTCTCATGCGACTTGTAGCCTTGTTTCCGCTACTGTTTACTACTTCCGGCGATGTCGTTTGTTCGAAGTTCAGCGAAGTTTGAGAGACTAGTGAATTTTCAAAGTTGCAAAGTGGACGCGCGATAGATGGCCGAAAATAAACAAAAGCCCTACTGTTAGCAATGGCATTGGAGCTTCATCCTTTGAGATTTGAACTGCAAATTTGGCTCAGTCGCTTACCGTGGGCACCCTAACAAACTCACAGAGCTTCATCTTTGGAGATTCAAACTGGAAATTTTGCAAAGTCAGTTACCCCGTAGGCCCTCCAAAACCTGATATTCAGATGCGGACATTTCTGACTTGGGATTATTATTTTTTATGCTTTTATTTTTTAGTGAAAAAAATCAAAACCTGTTGGATACACAAGAACACTGTATTCGCAAACTGGTAAAAATACGAAGTGAGTTGAAACTTTTGTTTGGTGTTTATTACTTATTTTTAAAGCTGCATACCAGGATCATTTGACACAGTTACTTCCCTTCGCATGGGATTTCATGGCGAAAGGGCAGCGGCTGGTCTGGGGCCAAGTGGGTTAAAGTCTAACACCACGAGTGCTGAAGAGGTACAGTGCTCTCATAGACCAGGACACCATTGCCAATATTGACTATGTATGTGCTGCATGCATCGGAATTTGAACCCACAATTCCTTGATGCCAAATGCAGCATCTCAACCACTCAGCCCCACTAGACTGTGCAACATGTACAACTGTCTTCTCACCTTGGGGTCCTGGGAAGCCGTTCTTGGGCCAGCCGAACGGATGACCGTCGTAGTCGAGAAGTGTGTACTCCTGTTCGATGCCAAACCATGGGATGGCATCCTTCGCTCTCTCCATCACCTCATTGCACGTCTTGCGGCGATTCGTCTCTGCAAAAGAAAGAAAGAAAATTCATCACCACCTCTCTATTAAAATCTTATTTCTCTATATGTTTTCCACTGATGATTCATCTCTGCAAAAAAAAAAAAAAAAAAAAAGGAATAAAATTCATCACCAACTCTCTATTAAAACCTTACTTCTCTCTACGTTTTCCACTGATGATTCATCAAAAACAACAACAAAAATCACCACCACCTCTCTGCTAAGACATTATTTCTCTCCACCTTTTCTGTCGATGATTTGTCTCTGCAAAGAAAGGAATTAAATTTATCACCGCCTCTCTCCTAAAGACCTTGTTTCTCTGCACCTTTTCCATTCCTATTTGCATGGACATATACATGAACTCCTGATCAAGCAAGGACCACCAATTCTGCTCCACTTTTCAGTCTTTAAAGGTGGATTCCACTGCACACTTTATCAGCTTCAAACACACCTCTTTCAACAACTTCGGTTGATACTGATAGACAATCTGACTCCTCACCTGCTGGTTTTTTGTTGTATTTGTACTGCACACTATATCAGCTTCAGCAGCGTTTTGATCCCTTACCTGCTGGGTTTTTTGTTGTATTTGTACTGCACACTATATCAGCTTCAGCAGCATTTTGATCCTTTACTTGCTGGCTTTTGTTGTTGTTGTTGTATTTGTACTGCACACTATATCAGCTTCAGCAGCGTTTTGATCCCTTACCTGCTGTTGTTTTTTTTTGTATTTGTACTGCACACTATATCAGCTTCAGCAGCATTTTGATCCTTTACCTGCTGGCTTTTGTTGTTGTTGTTGTATTTGTACTGCACACTATATCAGCTTCAGCAGCGTTTTGATCCCTTACCTGCTGTTTTTTTTTTTGTATTTGTACTGCACACTATATCAGCTTCAGCAGCATTTTGATCCTTTACCTGCTGGTTTTTTGTTGTTGTTGTATTTGTACTGCACACTATATCAGCTTCAGCAGCGTTTTGATCCCTTACCTGATGTTTTTTGTTGTATTTGTACTGCACACTATATCAGCTTCAGCAGCGTTTTGATCCTTTACCTGATGGTTTTTTGTTGTATTTGTACTGCACACTATATCAGCTTCAGCAGCGTTTTGATCCTTTACCTGATGGTTTTTTGTTGTATTTGTACTGCACACTATATCAGCTTCAGCGGTGTGATAGATGCTCTGATTCCTCACCTGCGGGCTTTTTGTTGTATTTGTAGACCTCACAGAGGACCAGCTTGTTCTTGCCGGCACGGAATGGGTCTTTAAAAATAGCCACAGGGTGAAGGTACATGTCAGAGTTGGAGCCCTCCGCCTGGTACGTGCTGGAACCATCAAAGTTCCACACTGGACAGTCTGAAACAGAGCAGGCGTCATCACCATATCATCTGCAGCACTATCATCATCGTCACCATTATCATATTATCTGCAGCACTATCATCATCACCATCAATATATTATCTGTAGCACTATCACCAGCAGCACTACCATCATCTTACCACCTGCAGCACTATCATCATCACAATCATCTGCAGCACTATCATTACTGTCACTATCATCAGATTATCTGCAGCACTATCAGCATCATATCACCTGCAGCACTATCATCATCAACGTCATCTGCAGCACTATCATCATTGCCACCATCATCATATTATCTGCAGCACTATCATCATCATATTATCTGCAGCATTATCATCACTGTCACCATCATCACATTATCTGCAGCACTATCAACACATCACCTGCAGCACCATCAATAGCATTATCATCATCAGTCGTCAGTGATCTTCTGGACATGCAAGAGGTCTGCACCATGGGTACAAGAGTCAACGCCAAACTAACACCTAGTACAGCGCTCTGCAAATCACACCAGTCTTTATGGTCACAAGGGGAGACTAACCGTTTCCTGACTGCCTGCTCCTGTCAGTATTGCATGTATCATGCAGGTGAAAATAATAATAATAAAAGTATTTTTAAAGTGCAAAATCATGTTCCTGGAGACTATTCTAAGCGCATAGCGGCATATACACGCACACACAGCGGCACCAGCACACAGAAGCATTCTGACTATGCAAAGCTAAACATACACAGCTCAAAACGGGCAGCAAACGCCCAGGAGACTTGGAATGGATAAAGACATCAACACGGAACAGAAAACATGGCAGGTCTACAATTTTGGGAAAAGAAATGTTTCTAGATTAGATCTGAATGAGTCCAGAGAGGGTTTCTGTTGGTGAGTAATGAGAAGGACATTCAATGTTGATGGACCAAAAAACAGAACAAACTTTAGACTGAAAACAACCATGTCATAACATTTAAAACACATGTGAGCAGGTGCAAACACACATACGTGCCGAAAGGTACACATCTTGGGGGGTTGACTGTCAATAAAATATGTTTCAAACACTTTGTCTTGTTGTTGCTTTGTGTGCGCATTCATAATTGGTCTGTATCACAGTGGAAACAATACAAGTTCCAAATCAGGAGCAGCTGGAGCAATATTTATTTTGAAAGATGAAAAGAGACACAGAATTTGACACCTAAAAATGGACAAGCTCATGGTGAGTGCTTTCAATGCTTTCATTCAAGTACATGATGAATCAAAACATTACCTCAGTCACCAATTTGTACAGAGGAGATATCACTTTACACAGTGCATATAAAATTAATTATCACTAAGTTTTGGTTTTGGAGTTAGAGGCTCCAAAATGTCCCTCGGTTGAACATTACATGTGTTGAAATTTTTCATGACCAGCATCCACGGACAGTTTAGCAGAGACCTGACTTTCTCTTTCACCAAAACTTTACCCCAGTCACTGTGGTAGATCACTGCATCAAGTACCAATGTTTTATTTTACTGCCAAATGTCTTGTGTAGTTTTAAAAATATATTTTGCCATTCTTCATAATATTGTTGCAAGCAAGAACCTTCAACACAGTATTAAACAAGCAAATAGGAAAAAACTAATTTTTCACGTTTTTGCACTATATCCGGGTCGTTTGCTTTGAGCACATGGCCACATGGAAGAGATGTTGTGACATGCGAAAGGTGTGTGGAAATATTTTTGAAGACTAATGTTGAACATAAATTTAACGTTCAACATATATTTAGTCAAATCTTACGGTTATACGATATTTATATTTGTATATGTCGAATCTTCTAACAGTATCGGAAAGTGAGCATACAAAGCGAGTTGTTATGCTGTTGATCTTAAGTTTGTTCAGATGCTTTCATAAATTTGTTTTCGCTGAGTTTCTTACAACATGGGTGCATGTTGAAATCATAATGTTTGACAGAAGAATGGTTATAAGCAGTATATTCTGATCATATTCTTTACATGTTTTGCTTGCACTTAATACAATTAATTTTGTTTACAAACTGCGCCTTCAAACAGATCATCACACATGGTAAACAACTTGAATTTACAGTCATCAAGTTAGGTGTTCAACATTATGATTACAACACCAGTTGTGGAAATAACAACATTTGGCATAATGATAGTGACCATGCCCGTCTGCCTTCCAGACTTTTAAAAATGGAAGGTGCAGATCTATTATTTGCATTATTCATTGCTATGATTTTTCAGGCATATTTATTATGATTTAAAAAATAAATTTTAAAAATCATTCAGTTTGAAGTTAACTATTCAACCATTTTTGTCCTAGGCACCCGAGTTAACATGACAAGGAAACGTATGGATAACGGGTTGTACGTGCATTTTCCTGTGTCACCCAAAAGCAGCAAAAGTTGCACTCACTCTTACTGGCTACAGTTTGTCTCTTAACACTTACTTGTTTGTTAAATAATAAGTATTACTTCTTCTGTTATGAAAAACAAGGTACCAAGTTGTGTCATTAACATTATGTTATGTTATCCACTACAAAGTCAGACATGCTATTTTGTGTAATGCAGCAAAAACTGTGCACATGGAAATAGTTGTCTTGTACTTTACAGTAATAAAAACTTCTATTATCATTTTTTATCAAGAAACAAGCAACACTGTACATCTTGTTGAAATGGTAATGTCCGACATATTTCTTACATCATTTGCTGTTTATCTCAAATATATTGTCACAAATCACACCGAAGGTCAAGATTCTCAGAAACGAAGAGCAGCACTGCCTCTCCCTTCACTGGTGGATGACTTCACATGTGTTCATTCAGAAAATGCATTACTCACTCACCTCCTGTCAACTTTATTTTCTAGTACCTCTGTCCCCTTTTATTGCATACCTTTTGGCATATAGTTACATATACACCACCACCACAGAGTATACACTATACCACACTATACTATTTTAGGTCTACCACATGCATGCACAGAACATAATTATGTGTGTATATACATGCATGCATGCATGCACACACACACACACACACACACACACACACACACACACACACACACACACACAATGTGCACACATACACACTCTCAAACACCAGCACCACCATACGTTACCAGATTTATCACACATTACCAGTTTACCACACACATACATACTACTATTACTATTACCACACATGCACACACACATACATTAAACACATGTATACACACACCACACCAAGCATCACATGCACACACACACACACACACACACACACGCACATGCATGCAGTGGCTAGTCTGCTTACCACTGGGTTTCTCCGGTTCCTTGTAGAGCGTTCTGCACTTGCTGCGAATGCCTTCCCCTGTGCCGTCAATCCAGATGTACTCAGCCATGATGCCATCGTCAGGCTGCGGCAGTTCCAGGTACTTCTCTAGAAGCTGCTTGTTGGTTGCTGGTGCCCCATGCGACATTCTGCTGCCTTAGTCTCACCGGAATCACTGAAACAAAAGCAAACCAGTCACACACAACCAACACTCTACATCACCCATTTTCCTTGAATACAGGCACACATCAAAAATAGGATTTATTATTTTTATAGCATAATGCGTCCAGGGATGTGTAAATAACCATCATGCAAAACTCTGACTTACTGAGAAATTATGCAACTGTTATTAAAAACAACAACAACAAAAAACAGACACTATTGCACAACCTTTATACAAGGTATTGGTCAAAGTGAGGACTGGAGCAAGGTCATAAAGGGACAAAACATATTACAATATTGTACACCCATACGTAATTTCTATAAGCAGTGCTTGGCAGATTACCAAAAGCAGTAAACTGTCAATTGTAAAGTTAGAAAACCAACTGTCAATGTTGTCACTTGTGTCAAATGAATTGTTTGATGTTAAAAGTTCTTGGGAAAATGAGAAATCTTGCAGCATTTTGGCCTCAAAAAAAGAGAGACGTGTGTGAGCGTGCATGTGTGTGTGTGTGTTGGGGGGGAGGGGGGGAGGGGACACTCAGCTACTGAGCTAGTGTCCCCTACAATGCAGACAGACAACGTGGTCTCCTCTTTATACAATCAGCTAGTGTCCCCTACAATGCAGACAGACAACGTGGCCTCCTCTTTATGCAATCAGCTAGTGTCCCCTACAATGCAGACAGACAACGTGGCCTCCTCTTTATGCAATCAGCACTACACTACAAATGCAATGCAGACCAACAACCTGGTCTCCTGTTGAACACTGAGCTAGTGTCCACTACAATGCAGACCGACAACCTGGTCTCCTGTTGAACACTGAGCTAGCGTCCACTACAATGCAGACCGACAACGTGGCCTCCTCTTTATGCAATCAGCTAGTGTCCCCTGCAATGCAGACCGACAACCTTGCCTCCTGTCAATGCAATCAGTACAGAAGCCAGCATGCGCTATCTGAGTCCTTGCCATGCTGAGGTAGGTGAAGGCCACAGTGCAAAGGCCTGTAAATGGGTCATTGCCTGTAGCTGTGCACTACTCCACACACTCTAGCAGCCTGGGGCCAGTGAACAATGTAGTTGACTCCACCCTGAAACCTCCAGTCAGCGTCACAGTCGCCAAACGTACCACCCAAATTCTCCTACACACACTTGGCATTTGCCCCCTCCCCCCCCCCTTCCACACACATACAAGAAAAGGCTTGAAGTGGTACCGATAAAGGACAGTTCAGTAAAAATGAACACACTGCAACTTGGCGCGGGGGCGGGGGGGGGATATGGGGGGGAGGGGGCGCTGGGTAATCCCCTGTGGCATGGTGTGCGTGTGCATGAGTTGGGGGGGGGGGGGGGCTGCATACCTGTGTGGCATGTGTGCATGCATGCGAGTGCTCATATATATATATTATATATAAAATGGTGTGTGTTGACTGCTTGGCCGTAACAGCAACAAAGCACTGGTTCTTCTGTTGGAATTCCATTCACTGCTGTGGCAATGACGGACCCAACTCCAAGCACTGGTTTACGACATCCTTCCTTCAACCACTGCTGTATTTAGTTATGCCATAGGGTCTAGAAAACTGTCAGCTAACGAGCATTTTTTTGTTGGTGCTCAAACAGTAGTAAGTTGGTTACAAACAATTCAGATTATATCAGATGTTTGCTTTATAACTGATCATGTTGCTTACGCCAGCTCAAATAAAACCACAATCGTTTGAATCGAGACGGAACTCTTTTTTTACACAGGATGCTTGGGCGCTAGGTTGCTTCTACAGTCTTATCAGTACCGAACCTTTCGGAGGGCACTGACCGCATCGGTGGACAACTGCACAGAGATAAAGAGTACCCCTTCAGTGGCGTAACTAAATCTGGCAGAGTTTGGAGGAAGGTGCCGGAAAGCGATGCTTGGAGTGTGCTATGGACCGTCACACTCACACTCCGAGCACCCCTTTCTGGCACCTTCCTCCAAACTCTGCCAGGTTTAGTTACGCCACTGAAGGGGCACTCTTTATCTCTGCACAGCTGTCCACCGACGCGGTCAGCGCCTTCCGAAAGGTTTGGGTACTGATAAGGCTGTGGAAGCAGCCTAGTGCCCAAGCACCCACGTAAACATGAGACACATCCACCCCGGGTAAAGAAAGAGTTTCATCTCAATTCAAATGATTGTGGTTTTATATGTGCTGGTGTAAACTTTGTTGGCGGCTATAAATGACACACCTTGTTTTATTTCAGTTATTTGTAACAAACTCACTACTCTTCGAGCACTAACAAAAAACTGCTCGTTAACTGACAGTTTTCAATAACCTATGACGTAACTAAATACGGCAGTGGTTGAAGGAAGGATGTCGTAAACCAGTGCTTGGAGTTTGCGTCACACTGTCAGTTCCTTTACAAATGACACACATATATTATTATTTGTGGCAAGGCAGGTCCCTCCCCCATATAAAAAAAAGCAGACAAACTTTTCTTTACCCCAACCCACATCTCCCAAAACAGGCCTGCTCCTGGCAAGAAGTGGTCTCCAATAACTGAATACTCAACAGGGTCACTGTGCCCAACATGGGACATGGGGCACAGACCCCACTCACAAGTAACCCCGGCTTCCCTGGACTATAAATACCCGTCTGACTGGCCTCAGACCCTTTTGTCCCCAATGTGTGGGTCCAACATCAGGGGACATTAAGCCATACAGCAACAACAACAGTGGAGCCAGCAAGGGATTTCTCACACCCAGTTCTGTAAGGCAAAGCTTGGTCACTGGCTTTGCTGGACCAGACACCGGGCTGCTTGTTGGACCAGCAGGACACCCTTGACCGGCAAGCTGACCTTGGGGCTGTTTCAGTGTTGCAAGCAGCTGGTTCACCCTCACTGTACACTGTGGATATTTATAGGTGTGTGTGTGTGTGTGTGTATGCATATATATATATATATATATATATATATATATATATATTATATATATATATATGTGTGTGTGTGTGTGTGTGTACATGCGTGTGTGCATGCATGCATGTGATTATATATTTATGCACTTGCTAAGACTTGCTATTCAAAACTTCCTCCTGATAAAATAATTTGCAAATTTATTCTTTCAGTTTCATAAGTCTTTTTTATTCACCACCCTTTACAAAGATATGCTGGTATTAATTAGGCATTTATTATTCTATCAATCTATGTCTCAACAACAGTTTTTATTACACCTTTTAAAACAAAAACAAAACACTGGCCACAATACTAGAAAAGCAGTATATAAAAATTTAAAAAAGCTTTTGATTTGGTATTTTTAGACTGTATAATATCATGAAGAGTGTGCTCACCATGTTGATGTGCATGTACCATTTGTGTATGCATTGACAAGCACTTCACTGTGTGCAATACAAACAGCAAATGACAATTCTTGGCACTTGGTTACCTTAAGCTGGTTTTCTGGCAATCATTTTAAACACATGAAACAGAGTAACTGCTCAATTCTTGTTCTTTTCAGGAAAAAATTAGTTCACAAACTGCAAGGCATTTTTTCTTCTTCTTCTTCTACTTTTTTATTTAAACTCTTTTCACAAAAGTGATATTTGAGAGATCTTTTGAATAGCAGTTGCTGGTTTGCGTCCCTCTGAGAGAATTTTCTTCTCTGGGGTCAAATTTTGTTATTGACTCTTATTTCAGTATCTGTTCTACCCCTGTGTTACCAAAGTTGCACATAAACTATCCCGGTCATTCTGCCAAAAGTGCAAGTGGCAGGTTACAGATATTGAGATAAACATGCATGCACATGACGCATGTGGTTTTGCTTGAGAAAAAAAACACTATTCAAAAACGAGCTAGTCACTTATGTAGAACAACATGCGAGTGCAGTAAGTCATCTCGAGAGCTGAGAATAGCGCTATATAAAAGCGATCAACATCAACACAGCAGGGGCTAAGGTGAAAAACACAGCTAGGCAATTCCCGTACACCCCCTCCCCCACTTCTCAACAGAAATATTCCCATACACCCCCTCCCCCCCTCCTCAAAAAAAATTAATAGGCAACTCCCCCACTTCTCTATTTTTTAAAAATATTCCCATACACCCCCTCCCCCACTTCTCAACAACAACAAAATCAGGGGGAGGGGCAGGCATGGTATTAAAACCAAGTTATACCCCATAAAGTCCACACCGATGCCAACTCCTGAAACACCCGACCCCTATACCTTTCCTGACCTTAAGTCCCTCCAGTGGAGTGCGTTGAGCTTGCTCAGCGGGGAATAGTGCTATAGAAAATTAATGTATCATTATTAATGGGAGTTGGCCTATTGTGGTCAGGCTAACTGCCAGCTGCAACCTTCACTTCAATAGAGAGCTTAGACCAGTGTGAAAATCAGCCCTTGGGTCTGGGGTCACATGTGATTGGTTCCCATGCCTGTTTCTTTGGCCAAGGTCAAGGTCTCTCATGTATCTTCAGGGGCTGCTTGTTAGTTTTCCATTATCTGTAACTATGTAACTAGTGTACTATTTTGATATTCTGTGTGTGCCTGCATGTTGTTTTGTTCTTTGTTTCTTTTTCCCTTTAATTTGTGTATGTGTGTGTGTGTGTGTGTGTGTGTGTGTGTGTGTGTGTGTGTGTGTGGGAGACAGACAGACAGACAGACAGACTATATAGATGTCTGCTCTACAGGAAAAACAACTCCTTGGTCAAGCATCACAGCTAAATGTGCTCCCTCTCCCCACTGATAGGTCTATGTTCTGAGCAGAGAGGAACTTACTTTCTACATCAATAATATTTACAGCAGAAGAAATAACTGATTTTTAATTCCCAGTCAACCAGGACAAAACTACTTATATCAATACAACTCTGAAAGTTCTTCAAAGTACAATACAACTGAATCAGGAACATCAATGTGTCCCGGTGTCTACTAGTACTACTGTAATGCAGAATCCCTGTTCTGAATAAGGTGCATTGGTGTGTCCCGGTGTCAACTAGTGCAGAATCCCTGTTCTGAATTAGAAGCACTGGTGTGTCCCGGTGTCTACTAGTACTACTGTAGTGCAGAATCCCTGTTCTGAATCAGAGGCACAGTTGGTGTGTCCCGGTGTCTACCAGTACTACTGTAGTGCAGAATCCCTGTTCTGAATTAGAAGCACTGGAGTGTCCCGGTGTCTACTAGTACTACTGCAGTGCAGAATCCCTGTTCTGAATCCCAGCTTTCTGGGGGTCAGGGGTCAATGAACTTTGACAGTACTCAACTGGAAAAGAGGTGAGCTGTTTCCAACAG
>JABMCL010000758.1:187500-217500 GCA_018857735.1 Alviniconcha marisindica
CATCTGATTACGGGTGGGCAGTGATGAGAGCCATTTTAGTGTAAGTTTCATAATTGTGAGGGGCAGTCACAAGACAGTGTCCACAAACCACAACCGCTTTTGAAGAGAAAGGAGAGCCGAAGCGGAGTCGAACCTAGGTCCCTCTGCCTTGCTTACCAGCCCAGAGACACTACACTTGCCATAGTATCTCTGACCAGCCTAACGCCTTACCGCTAGGCCAAGCCGGCTCACGATTTGTTTGTAAGTAAACATGGTGCTTAACGTCCACAGAAACCATAAGGCTTATTAGGGACGGGGAGAAGGGGGTATGGAGGTGTGTGTGGGGGGGGGGGGGGGGGGGGGGGGGGGGGGGGATTATATACCTGTCGCTACACTGTCACCACCAGAATCACTTCTACATTAAGATGGACAGCGATGAGAGCCATTTTAATGTCTGATAATTGTGAGGGACAAACTCACACGACAGTGTCCACAGACCACAGCTTTTGAAGAGAAAGGAGAGCCGAAGTGGATCCGAACCGAGGTCCCTCCGCTTAGTAAACACTGGTGCTTAACGTCCAAAGAAACCACGAGGCTTATTAGGGAAGGGGAAAAGGGGGAGAGGGAGATTATATACCTATTGCTACACTGTTACCACCAGAATGGTTCCTGCATTAAGATGGACAGCGGGTGGGTATAACTTGCCACAGCGTAACTAGGGTACAGTCAGTGGTGGGTATAAGCCACAGCGTAATTAGGGTACAGTCAGTGGTGGGTATAAGCCACAGCGTAACTAGGGTACAGTCAGTGGTGGGTATAAGCCACAGCGTAACTAGGGTACTGTCAGGGGTGGGTATAAGCCACAGCGTAACTAGGGTACAGTCAGAGGTGGGTATAAAGCCACAGCGTAACTAGGGTACAGTCAGAGGTGGGTATAAGCCACAGCGTAACTAGGGTACGGTCAGAGGTGGGTATAAGCCACAGCGTAACTAGGGTACGGTCAGAGGTGGGTATAAGCCACAGCGTAACTAGGGTACAGTCAGTGGTGGGTATAAGCCACAACTAGGGTACAGTCAGTGGTGGGTATAAGCCACAACTAGGGTACAGTCAGAGGTGGGTATAAGCCACAACTAGGGTACAGTCAGAGGTGGGTATAAGCCACAGCGTAACTAGGGTACAGTCAGTGGTGGGTATAAGCCACAGCGTAACTAGGGTACAGTCAGTGGTGGGTATAAGCCACAACTAGTGTACAGTCAGAGGTGGGTATAAGCCACAGCGTAACTAGGGTACAGTCAGTGGTGGGTATAAGCCACAGGGTAACTAGGGTACAGTCAGAGGTGGGTATAAGCCACAACTAGGGTACAGTCAGAGGTGGGTATAAGCCACAACTAGGGTACAGTCAGAGGTGGGTATAAGCCACAACTAGGGTACAGTCAGAGGTGGGTATAAGCCACAACTAGGGTACAGTCAGGGTGGGTATAAGCCACAACTAGGGTACAGTCAGTGGTGGGTATAAGCCACAGCGTAACTAGGGTACAGTCAGTGGTGGGTATAAGCCAAGCGTAACTAGGGTACAGTCAGTGGTGGGTATAAGCCACAACTAGGGTACAGTCAGTGGTGGGTATAAGCCACAGCGTAACTAGGGTACAGTCAGAGGTGGGTATAAGCTACAACTAGGGTACAGTCAGTGGTGGGTATAAGCCACAGCGTAACTAGGGTACAGTCAGAGGTGGGTATAAACCACAACTAGGGTACAGTCAGTGGTGGGTATAAGCCGCAGCGTAACTAGGGTACAGTCAAAGGTGGGTATAACACACACACACACACACACACACACACACACACCCACAGCTTGGCGTGAAAGAGTGAAAGACGTCATCACTGAACCAAACACTGTGCAGTGACAACTCTACGCTCGTCCACTGGCTTCTATCTTACAGTTTTACCTGCGTCAGCATGCCCTCGATTTCAACGTTTAATCTGTATGTGTGAGCCTATTGTTCAGCACCTTGGTGTTCAGGTCACGTGGTGTCAGTTTCCACTGCTTCACTGTACGCCTGTCACCACTGAGATACTCTCTCTCTCTCTCTCTCTCTCTCTCTCTCTCTCTCTCTCCTTGTGTACTAAAGTATCTCTCTCTCTCTCTCTCTCTCTCTCTCTCTCTCTCTCCTCTCTTCTCTCTCTCTCTCTCTCTGTCTGGATAAATATTCTATCTCTCTCTCTCTCTCTCCTCTCTCTCTCTCTCTCTCTCTCTCTCTCTCTCTCTCTCTCTTCTCTCCTGTGTAATAAGTATTTCTCTCTCTCTCTCTCTCCTCTCTCTCCCTCTCTTCTCTCTCTCTCTCTCTCTCTCTTCTCTCTCTCTGTCTACATTGTTAATAATTCTCTCTCTCTCTCTCTCTCCTCTCTCTCTCTCTCTCTTCTCTCTCTCTCTCTCTCTCTCTCTCTCTCTTGTTGTAATAAAGATTCTCTCTCTCTCTCTCTCTCTCTCTCTCTCTCTCTCTCTCTCTCTCTCTCTCTCTCTCTCTCTTCTCTCTATATTATATATATATATATATATATATATATATATATATATATACTTGTGTAATAAAGTACTCTCTCTCTCTCTCTCTCTCTCTCTCTCTCTCTCTCTCTCTCTCTCTCTCTCTCTCTCTCTCTCTCTCTCTCGAACGGAGGCCAGTGATGTCTGATGGGTGTTGCTGTCTGAAATCTCATGGCTGTCATTTGATTCCCCTTTCCTATGTCCCTTCTCGATTTTCTGCCTAGTCCTCTTGCTCTTTCTGTCTTCTTACTTTTCTGTGTGCTGGTCCATTCTTCCGACTTTTTTCTCCCCCCCCCCCCCCCCAGCCCCCCCCCCTCTCTCTCTCTCTTCTATCCTTGTGTAATAAAGTATTCTCTCTCTCTCTCTCTCTCTCTCTCTCTCTCTCTCTCTCTCTCTCTCTCTCTCTCTCTCTCTCTCCTGAAAATTCTCCAACATTATTCGTTAAGGAATTAAGCTTTTTTGTGTGGCTCTTGTTTGGTAACTAGGAGATTGGTAGGTTGCTGGTAACTTGCTGCCATATGGCATAAATTATGAAGAAGAAGAAAATGGTTTTTTCTTCTTCTTTTTTTCTTCTTTTTTTTCTTTCTTTTTTTCTTTTCTTCTTTTCTTACTTTTTTAATACTTTTCTTTAATCTGGTATCGATAAATTAGACGGAATGGTCGATGATACAAACATGTGTACTTCTCAGTGGTTGTTGTTGCGGTTTTTTAAACGATGGCAATATTGAAGGGACTTCTGAAAAATTGTGCTTGACGTTTGTGTAGGTACGTCAAGTTTTATATTAGTGTAGGAGTTGAGTCTGTGGATTTGATTGTCAAAGCAAAAGAGTTTACACGTACGAGAAGAGCCAGTTTTGAAATACGCATTTGTTTCCGCCAGAGTTTGATCGTCTTGGGGTGTCCCTTTTTCGGTTGTGTCGACATGACGTTAAAATCCAGTTACTAACTAACTCTCTGTCTCTTCACCTTCTTGCGGTTGACTGGGCGTTAAAAACCGCTGACTCAGTGACTGACTGACCGACTCAATAGTGAGCGAGCGGTTGGGTGTGAAGCGGTCAACAGGCCAATGACCCTATGAACTTGAGCCGCACAGCACTGCAGTCATTTGTGTCGAGGGTCGATAGGAAACGCTTGGCACTGACCTTGTGCGCACTTTCCATGAGTCAGCACTACCCGACGGCAGCGTTCGCTGGACAGACTGAGTGCACGGAAACTTTACTCGCGGCCCCGGCTGTAGTGTCACCGAGCAAACAAGGACGGGACCAGTCGTGTCCGTGAAAATGATGGATCCGCTGTCAGCCAAGAGCAAGGGCATCAAAGCGGCTCCCGGCAAGAGAACTATTTACTATCAGTACAGTGTAACCAATCTTTCAGAGTTCAGGAGCTGTGTGAGAGTCGAGGTGGCCGTCCTGGGCTCCCCGTCCTAATGATCGGTATGGTTTCTGTGGACGTAAAGCAACATTGAACCATACACACGCACTGGTCACAGTTTGTCCCTAATATGTCAACCGACATCCGAGGACATGAAGCAATACATCATCACCCACCTTCTAAGACCAGCCTATACGTGCAGCAAAGGTGTCTTGAAATAGGTTGTCCTTGGTCACAGCTGATTTTCGGGGAAAGGAGTAGATTTCAGAGGGGAGGGAGTTGGGGGGGGGGGGTCTTACGGGAGGGGGGGTCTCTGATCGTCAACGTGGCCATACTCCCAGCAACGCTTTCCGGCACCTTCCTCCACAGCCTGCCAGACTGCTTGCGCCACCGAAGGGTCATTCTTTCTCTCCGCGCAACTCGTCAAAGCAATCACGTAAACACGAGGCGCGTCCGCCCTGGGTAAAAAAAGAAGAAAGGTCCGTATTCGATTCAAACGAATTTGGTTTCAGTATCTGTGCTGACGTAAGCAACGTGGGCGGTTATAAAAGAAACCCCTGATATAATTTGATTTGTCTGTTGCAAACTTGCTGTCATTTGAGCACCAATGAAACTGTCCGTTAACTGACAGCTTTTGGGACCTATGGCGTAACCAGCCGTGGCAGTGGTTGGAGGATGGATGTCGTAAACCAGTGCTTGGAGTTTGCAGTGTGGTTCTTATGAGGAGTTCCGCTGTTGGTGGTTAACTCTCAGAGTCCAGGCGAGATGAAGAGGAGGGAGGTGAGCTGGACTCCCACGTACTAGTTAGACTGTGATTTGCGGGTGCAGGCGAGATGAAGAGAGGGAGGTGGTGCTGGACCCTCAAGAGAGCCCAGGACAGATCAAGAGCATGGCGGTGAAACTGGGCTCAGAAATCTGGACTTGTCTTTTGCTTTAGTTGTAATAACTCAACAGCAGTGCTGCGGACACTGTCTTTGTGACTCTGCCCCGCACAGCAGTTGAAACAGCGGAATACACTAGTTGCGTGGTACTGGCCAGGTCCCCACTGCCTTAACAATTGTTGTTCTGGCGGTGGTCCACGGGTAGGTAGTGTTGCTTAATGTCCTCAGATGTCAGTTGACATATTAGGGACAAGCTGAGACCAATGCCGAAGCATGGTTCAATATAGCTTTACGTCCACGGAAACCAGAAGGCTCGTTAGGACGGACAGCCCAGGACGGCCACCTCGACTCTCACACAGCTCCTGAACTATGGTAGTCCACGGCCTCCTCGGTCTTTTGAAGGTCGGATTTTGCGCGGCAGAGCCGCCCACTCTTCTCCCCCCCCCCCCCCCCTTTCCCCGTCCCTAATAAGCCATCTCGCTTCTGTGGACGTAAAGCAACATGTTTACTTACTGTTAGCGGTACTGTGAAGTACGTGCTGCGTTGCACAGGAAGGTACGCTTCAGCTAGGTCTTGAGTTTCAGAAGTGGAACGTCTCAAGATCGTGTTTCGGTAATCGCTTCAAGCTACAACACTGATGCTTCACACAACCAGCCCAGCTTTTTTAAGTCTGTAGAAGCTAACAAAGGATCGTAACGGATGGTTTGTCAGTAATCGGATTCAAAGTCCTGTCGACCACAAAGGGTCATCCCGGAATAAAGTGAGTGCACGAATGAACACGACACCCGAGACCCGAGTTGCTGTCGTTGACGACAACCAGAATCTGAAGCCGTGTAGTTGTAGTTCTCAGCAACCCGAGCTCAATGCTGAGGGTCGGAGTGAAACGTCTGCATCTGCAGTGCTAGCGTGTTCGCACCTTGCATAAAGGCAGCGATGTGGACACTTACGAGAGACGGGATGGAAGGCTTATGTCGTTTTCCAAGCACGTAGATACCATCTTGAACCGAACTGAACAGTTCCTTTTTAGTAGTAGTTAGATCTGTATTTCAAGCTCTAGACATCGGCCACCGCCACTGAACAATGTACTGGTGGCATTTACGGTTTAATGTTCATGTCACTGAGTCTGTATGACATTTAAGGCACACCATCAAATTAATGTCACGTTCGTGTCACTGAGTCTGTATGACATTTAAGGCACACCATCAAATTAATGTTCATGTCACTGAGTCTGTATGACATTTAAGGCACACCATCAAATTAATGTCACGTTCATGTCACTGAGTCTGTATGACATTTAAGGCACACCATCAAATTAATGTCACGTTCATGTCACTGAGTCTGTATGACATTTAAGGCACACCATCAAATTAATGTTCATGTCACTGAGTCTGTATGACATTTAAGGCACACCATCAAATTAATGTCACGTTCATGTCACTGAGTCTGTATGACATTTAAGGCACACCATCAAACTAATGTCACGTTCATGTCACAAGTCTGTATGACATTTAAGGCACACCATCAAATTAATGTTCATGTCACTGAGTCTGTATGACATTTAAGGCACACCATCAAATTAATGTCACGTTCATGTCACTGAGTCTGTATGACATTTAAGGCACACCATCAAATTAATGTCACGTTCATGTCACTGAGTCTGTATGACATTTAAGGCACACCATCAAACTAATGTCACGTTCATGTCACTGAGTCTGTATGACATTTAAGGCACACCATCAAATTAATGTCACGTTCATGTCACTGAGTCTGTATGACATTTAAGGCACACCATCAAATTAATGTCACGTTCATGTCACTGAGTCTGTATGACATTTAAGGCACACCATCAAATTAATGTTCATGTCACTGAGTCTGTATGACATTTAAGGCATACCATCAAATTAATGTCACGTTCATGTCACTGAGTCTGTATGACATTTAAGGCACATCATCAGATTAATGTTCATACACTGAGTCATTATAACATATAGTCAGCCGAGAATGTCGTCTGAACCAAATAAAGCTGAATTTCTATCAGATAAAATCAACAACAAAAACGGAGCTAATTAGCGCTGGCAGCAACCAAGACCCGAGTCACCTACGGTAACTTTCACCTGGCATGCGAGTAGATAATTATAAGGACCATGAACCCCACCAACGGTACATCCTCCGTGACATTGTTTGTGAAAGAAAAACGTGGGAGGCCTGTGATTTATGAATGAAAACCATGGTATGATTTATGAATGAAAAACATTGTATAAGTTGGTATGATTAATGAATGAAACACAGAAACACACTTGCATACGCTTTCGCCATGGTGATTTATGATAATGCTCCTCTTTAGATGTGTATGTGTGTGTGTGCGTGCGTGCGTGCGTGCGTGAGTGCGTGCGTGCGTGTATATGTGCGCGTGTGCGTGCGTGCGTGAGTGCGTGCGTGCATGTGTGTGTGTGTGTGTGTGGCGGCACCCGTGTGCATTGTGTTGTAACAATCCGCTGCGAAGAGGGAAAAAAGAAGAAATTAATGAGTGATAACGCATGCGATGTTTTCCCCCGGGGAGGTGGGGGAAATACAATTTTAAAAAATAAAAAATAAAATAAAATAATAAATAATAAAGAGGATTTCTAGAGCGCGCATCTGCCTCACAAGGTGGGAGCACAGGGCGCTTTACAATAACACTAACCACACACACACACACACACACACACACACACACACACAGGCGCGCGCTTGCGCACGTACGCACGCACGCACCCACGTGCACATACACACGCGCGCGCGCACGCACGGCCGCACTCACGTACACACGCACGCACGCACCCATTCAGTCATGCACGCACGCGCGCGCGTACACACACGCACGCACACACACACACACACACACATACACATCTTTCTCAACAACAAGAAAGAAAAGAAAAAAAACATCAATATCTAATACAAGTACGCACAGGGCGCGGGGGGGGGGGGGGGGGGGGGGGGGCGGACGGGGTCTAAGCATAACCAACCAATGTTTAACTGAGAGTAATGTTACACCTTGGTCAACACTCACTTTTGTCCCATCAGACGGGAGCGCACGCACGTTTTGTTTGCACTCTGACGTCATTGGCCTAGACAACGGTTATCCAAGCTCAACGAAAACACTACTGACTCAATGAATGCTGTGGTCGGTCAAATCCCGTAAAGGTCAACCAGTTAGTTAGTTTTTTTTAATAGTTTTTTTGTTTTTAATTCAATATAACAAATATAACACAATTATACAACATATCAGTACACCCGTTCCAACAGTGAATAACATACGTATACAAATATACATGCACATGTTATACATACATAATAGACAAAAATATACATCCATACAGACAAAGAGCTGGACAAAGTACTTCATAGACAGATATTTGCCTGCACAATGAGTGATTGTCTGCCTGTCACATGTGTATATATTCTAAATCTAAAATAACTACATATGCCTGAGGTTATCAGTTTTCTGTTTTCAAAATAGGCTTATAACAGAGCCAGTTCAAGATAAAGGTGGGCAGTTCGCCGCTGATCTTTTTGCATTGTATTCATCTATTTTGTATTTCAGCATCAGTTGTTGAAGGAAGCAGGAGAGAGTTGGCAAGCACTTGTCGAGTTTGCATTTGTATATAAATTGCTTAGCTTGAAGTATGACTAAGTCAAAGACTGTGTCAGTTTTGATGTCTATTTCTGTTCCAAACAATACAAGATTTTGTGTAATTTTACATTTAGCGCTGTCTCACATTTTCCTTTCAATGTTGTTTCCAGCGAAGTCCAAAAACGTCTGATACAAGCACATTTCCAAAACATATGTTCAATGCTATCTTTTTCGTCATTGCAGAAGCCACACTGAGTGTTAGCAGTGACTCCCATTTTGTTTAATACTATGTTAGTAGCTATTATTCTATGTATAATGCGCATTTATAACCATTTAAGTTTTACATCTTTAATTTTTTGTACTTTTATGAAAACTGTATTCCAAGAAATATTTGACTTCAGTTTTTCATTCCATTTCAAGCAACAATTTGGCATACAGTTGTCGTTTACGAGAATGTTGTAATAGAGCCTTGTACCCTTTGGTGCAGAGTAGATTGTACTCAGCGAGAAATTTACCTCATTTGCCATGTTATTACCAATAAGTATCGTAGACGTCTTGATATAATGTTTTATTGAATTGTGCAACTATTAAAAGTCAAGAAATCAACCGTCATGCCAAACTTTGTATTAAATTCTTCAAGAGTGCGAAACCGCCCATTTTCTTTTATAAAATGAGCGATACAGTACACTCCATTGTCAACCTACTGTGTGTATTTGATCATCTGTTTCCGATCATCATATTTTTTGTTATAAAAAACAGTTTCAGAAAGAAGTTGAGATGTCGAGTTTGCTTTCACTTTACTAAAGAAAATTCCATAAGCTTTGAAGACGTCTGACCAGAAGGAATTATTTTTGACAGTTTGGTTGAAAAAGCAAGGGCCGTAGCACTCTAATTGATGAAGAAATGGATACAACTCCATCGGAACATTTCCCATTTATGGTTTGATATCTTTAACTTTTTTATCCATGTGAGTTTTAGAGCTAGAATATATGTTTTAATATCTTGAATATTTAGACCTCCACTTTTTACATCTTTTATTGTCGTCTTTCTGGCAATTCTGTCTTGTTTTCCATTCCAAACAAATTTAAAACATATTTTTTGAAGATCTTTCACAAAGTTATCAGGGGGGTCAGGCAGCAAAATCCACAAATGGATCAGTTTTGACAGAATCAGTGACTTCAGTATAGCAACTCTTCCTAGCGGGGTAATAGTCCTAAGTGACCAAATTTTGAACATTTTTTTAACTTCGTCGAAATTTTTATTGTAGTTTATTGCTGCACACTCTTTTAAATCCTGGGTAAACCATATGCCAAGGATCTTAAACATAGTTGGATTCCATACCATTTTCAAATGCGGCATATATTTTACTCTTGAATATTTTTTGCTACCTAACCATATGGCCTGTGTTTTGTCCGCATTCAAAAACAGACCAGATACTTTTCCAAATTTATTAATTGCATCTATTGATTTTTCAAATGATTTCTTCTCTCCATTGTTCATTAGTTGTGTGTCATCTGCGAATTGAGATATTTTGTGTTCTACTTTGTTTATCCAGATTCCCTTGATATCACTATCTTCTCGAATCATGATTGCTAAAATTTCAACACACAAAATAAATATGTATGGTGATATCGGGTCGCCCTGTCGGCACCCACGCTCTACTAACCCTGTCTGTCCATTCACTATTACCGTTGATTTTATGTTTTTATAAAAAGTATCTATCCATCTACAAAGGTCTTTTCCAAAACCAAATGCTCGAAGAGCCCTAAACATGAACCGCCAATCAAGGAGAGTCAAACGCTTTCTCAAAGTCGAGGCATAGCAACAATCCAGGCTTATTTTTTGTATTCAGATAGTTTATCAAGTCATAAATCAACCGAACGTTATCATCCATGTATCTGTTGGAAATAAAGCTTGTCTGATCATCATCAATTAATGATGGTAGTACTCTTTTAATTCTGTTAGCGATACAGGAAGATCCAATTTTGTATATGACATTAAGGAGAGAGATTGGTCTCCAATTTTTAATGTTATCTCTAGGTTTGTCGCCCTTGGGAATACAAGTAATAATTTCCGTTACCAGTTGTTCAATCTCACACTCTTCTAGGTCCTTGGCTTTATACAAATTACTATAAAAATTGTTAACTTCTTTATTTATGCCAAGTGGTTCTTTAATTTCCTCACCTTTTGCGTCAATTAGTTTTATCATTTGTTTACTAACATAGTGCCTTTTCTCCAGGTTACAAAAGTATTTTGATATCTTTTCTCCTTCTGCCACCCACCTCGCTTTTGATCGCAGTAGTACACCCTCCATTGTTTTCTTCCGTAGTGAAACTAGTTCTTTATTTTTCTCTGCAATATGCTTAATATCCGTCTCTGTTTTACTTTCTTTCTCTTCAAATAATTTAATATCTCTTAACTTTTTCATTGTCGCATAAGAGATTGTTCGTGATCTTATTTTCATGAACAAAAAATCTAGAAAAACCTTGTCAGAAACTGTAAGTTCAAGGTCAGATTTGGCAATGCCCGTGACACTTGCTTTATCGTAGTGGGGGGATGCATATTGTTCTATAACATTATTTATTTCATCATTTATTTCATCAATGTATTTTTTATCTTTCAGTAGTGAGCAATTAAATTTCCAAAAGGTGTTTCGTTTCATTTCTTTTCATTTCTTTTCCAAAGCGAAGCTTAAGGGTAACCATTGAATGGTCAGACCGATATCCAGGAAGAATGTCTGTATCTTCAAAACTGGAGACTAAGTAGTCAGAGAGTAGAAAATAATCAAGCGTACTTTGCTTGAGTGGTTTCGTTTTTCTCTACGTATAACGTTTGCAGTCAGGATTAGCTTCTCTCCAAATGTCAGTTAAACCTAGTTCTAACATCATATTTTCAACGGACTCTTTGGCTTTTGGGTTGTTTATATGTTTATAATTATAACTGTCTAACTGGGGGTCTAACACTAAATTCCAGTCGCCTACTATAATTATATTATGGTTTTGGTATTCTTTAACCATTTCCGTTAGTTCTTCATAAAAAGCAGGTGTATCCCGGTTCGGTCCGTAAACATTGACAAGCAAAATATCTTTATCCTTCATTAAGAAGGAAACAAGAAGGAAATTTCCGTTTCTATCTCGCTTTACATCGTTGATTTTGAATTCAAAATTGTTCATAAACATTACTGCTACTCCCCTTGAATTAGAGCTGTAAGATGCAAAGAAGCAATTATATCCCCATTCAGCTTTGACGTACGTTTCTAATTTGGTACTGAAATGCGTGTCTTGCAAACAGTATATCGAGCAAGATTTTTGCTTCAGATAATGGAAAACGTCTCTTCTCTTTCTAGTATTGCCAAGGCCTTGACAATTCAAAGACAATATTGTAATGCTATCCATAACCGACAGTATATAAACACAAAGTTATCAACACGTCAGAATTTTGGCAGCTGCTTCGCCAGGTACAACAGTAGTACAACAGACAATAGGTAAACAGTTCCATCTCCCATTCAATACAACACACCCGAACCACATCTAGAGCACACTGGATCATCACGTGAAAAAACTGGGAATGACACAAAGGCCGAATATGCTGGTTAGTCAGTAGTTCACACGAAATCTCGTTCACGCACGTGCATTTACACATAACCCCAGTGCCAAGCCGAACTATGACTGTCACAAAGTGCGTGAAAACATGGTCACAGGCACATGAAAACACTGTAACACGCACATACGTTTCCAGGCAAAAATGTCCAAAGAAGCAAGAGGGCAGACAAAGAAGGGGTAGATCAGAAAAACATAAAAACATTACCAGTGCACAAAAAGAACAAAATGCCCGAAGTGTTGAAAAAACAAAAGTAAGACACAGATCACTGCAAGAGACGTAGCGCAGAAAGAAAAACCAACTGGATCTGCTAGTATACATAAAGACCGACAGTGGGGTAATAGACAATGGAGGGTCACGTCAATAAACGGGGCTATTTCGTGGGATCAGTCCCTACATGTGAGTGTGTGTGTGTGCGTGCGTGCGTGCGTGCGTGTGTGCGTGCGTGCGAGCGTCCCTAAATCACACATTGACAATTGTTTTGCACCTGTTCGACACGTAAGTCACTAAATCCCACATTGACAATTGTTTTACACTAGTTCAACACACACATCACTAAATCCCACTTTCACAAGTCTGAGTTGGGAGAGAGGGGGAAGCGAGGGGTTGCGAGATTGTGTGTAAGTGGGAGAGCGTGTGTGGATGCAGGGGAGGGGAAGTATAGAGTGAAATGTGTAATACATTAAATCAGGTTGTGTATTGTTGTAATGTTTCATGTATAGCGCTTTGAGCCTCACACATGTGTAGTCATAGACGCATGCATAAATGCATTTATTATTATTATTATCATCATCATCATTATTAAAGACAATGACCACAAGAACAACTCAGCAACAAGACAGCCCAGCTCCACCTCCCTCTTCACACAGTTCCACCTCCCTCTTCACACAGCTCCACCTCCCTCTTCACACAGCTCCACCTCCCTCTTCACACAGCTCCACCTCCATCTTCATACCTCCCTCTTCACACAGTACCCCCTCCCTGTTCACACAGCTCCACCTCCCTGTTCACACAGCGCCACCTCCACCTCCCTGTTCACACAGCTCCACCTCCACCTCCCTGTTCACACACCTCCACCTCCCTGTTCACACAGCTCCACCTCCCTGTTCACACACCTCCACCTCCCTGTTCACACAGCTCCACCTCCCTGTTCACACACCTCCACCTCCCTCTTCACACAGCTCCACCTCCCTGTTCATACACCTCCACCTCCTTCTTCACACAGCTCCACCTCCCTGTTCACACACCTCCACCTCCCTCTTCACACAGCTCCACCTCCCTGTTCACACACCTCCACCTCCCTCTTCACACAGCTCCCCTCCTTTCCACACCTCACCTCCTGTTCACACACCTCCACCTCCCTGTTCACACACCTCCACCTCCCTGTTCACACACCTCCACCTCCCTGTTCACACAGAGCCCATCTCCACCTCCCTGTGCACACAGTACCCCCTCCCTGTTCACACAGTACCCCCTCCCTGTTCACACAGTACAGTACCCACCTCCCTGTTCACACAGAGCCCATCTCCACCTCCCTGTGCACACAGTACCCCCTCCCTGTTCACACAGTACCCCCTCCCTGTTCACACAGTACAGTACCCCCTCCCTGTTCACACAGTACCCCCTCCCTGTTCACACAGTACAGTACCCCCTCCCTGTTCACACAGTACCCCCTCCCTGTTCATACAGTGCAGTACCCCCTCCCTGTTCACACAGCACCCCCTCCCTGTTCACACAGTACAGTACCCATTCCCTGTTCACACAGTACCCCCTCCCTGTTCACACAGTACCCCCTCCCTGTTCACACAGTACCCCCTCCCTGTTCACACAGCCTCTGGGCTCTGCGCACTAAAGTGCTATGACGAGGCTGGTCCATTTAAGGAGAGAATTAAGAGCCGTGAGGGGCGGGGACTCAAACCTGCAACCTCTTGATATTGGGTTCACCAACCCGAAAGGAATGACATTGGCTTTCTCGTTTCTCGCCCGGCCTGTTCAGGCAGGCGTGACCAGTTTCCATTGCTCGTCCCCAGAATAGCCCCGTCAGCAACCCTCTCGCTTTATTTGCACCTCAACAGGTAAGTGTATCGCCCGTCCTTCCCGTGTTTCACTGCTCGCGTCACCGAAATGGGCCACAGTAATTGTTTCTTTCTCAAGTTATCTTCAACGTCACGGCACTAGTGTGACCCATCGTAGTGTGACCCATCCGCCACTTTTATGTTGTTGTTTTTGGTTTTATTTTTTCAGAGTCGAGAAATAACCTTGCTACTGACAACTTCTGACCCATTGTCACTCGTTTAGGCTGGTCCTTTCGTCCACAGTTTCTATGTTTTGTGTTCCTCGTTTTTTTTGCCAGCCATCCGAGCCCATCAGCCCATTGCCTGACCAGCCCGCTATCTTTCCTTACACCGCTGAGACCCCACCCCACGGTTCCGATAGCCCCAGCCCCACCCACCGCCAGCCCCACCGCCATCCCCACCCAGCCGCCAGACCCCACCGCCAGCCCACCGCCAGCCCCAGCCTAGCCCCAGCCCCACCCCAGCCCAGCCCCAGCCCCAGCCCCACCGCCAGCCCCAGCCCACCGCCAGCCCCAGCCCCACCGCCAGCCCCAGCCGCCCACCGCCAGCCCACCGCCAGCCCACCAGCCAGCCCCAGCCCCACCGCCAGCCCACCGCCAGCCCCACCGCCAGCCCCAGCCCCCCCAGCCCCACCGCCAGCCCCACCCCACCGCCAGCCCACCCCAGCCCCCACAGCCACCGCAGCCCACCGCCAGCCCCACCGCCAGCCCCAGCCCCACCGCCAGCCCCACCGCCAGCCACCGCCAGCCCCAGCCGCCAGCCCCACCGCCAGCCCCACGCCAGCCACCGCCAGCCCACCGCCAGCCCCAGCCCCACCGCCAGCCCACCGCCAGCCCCAGCCCCCCACCGCCAGCCCACCGCCAGCCCCACCGCCAGCCCCAGCGCCACCCCGCCAGCCCACGCCAGCCCACCGCCAGCCCCACCGCCAGCCCCAGCCCACCGCCAGCCACCCACCGCCAGCCCCAGCCCCACCGCCAGCCCCCCCAGCCCCAGCCCACCGCCAGCCCCAGCCCACCCGCCAGCCCCAGCCCCACCGCCAGCCCCAGCCAGCCAGCCCCAGCCCGCCAGCCCCAGCCCACCGCCAGCCCCAGCCCCACCGCCAGCCCACCGCCAGCCCACCGCCAGCCCCAGCCCACCGCCAGCCCCACCGCCAGCCCCAGCACACCGCCAGCCCCAGCCCAATCCTGGACTGCTTCAGAGAAATGTTGTCGTGTGCTACAACTGTCATACACAAACCGTCATATGACACCACAAGCAGCTGTCTTACATACAGACGAGAGAGTGTGGGTGGGGTGGGGGTGTTTACTTGATAGTAATTCGTCCAGTCAATCGCGATGGTCTTGTTATGGTAGGTCACAGAGTGAGTCACAGATCGCTATAATGGTAAGTCATGTAATCAGTCACAGTCTGAGTGTACCGGTCATGGTAAGTCATGTAATCAGTCCCAGTCTGTGTGTACCGGTCATGGTAAGTCATGTAATCAGTCCCAGTCTGTGTGTACCGGTCATGGTAAGTCATATAATCAGTCACAGTCTGAGTGTACCGGTCATGGTAAGTCATGTAATCAGTCACAGTCTGAGTGTCACGGTCATGGTAAGTCATGTAATCAGTCACAGTCTGAGTGTACCGGTCATGGTAAGTCATGTAATCAGTCCCAGTCTGTGTGTCAGGGTCATGGTAAGTCATATAATCCGTCACAGTCTGAGTGTCACGGTCATGGTAGGTCATGTAGTCAGTCACCGTCTGTGTGTCACAGTCATGGTAAGTCATGTAATCAGTCACAGTCTGAGTCACAGATCACTGTCATGGTAGGTCATGCAAGCAGCAGTCCATTCACAACACTAACGTTGGATGAACCTGGAAGGCCAAGGCTGGCCAGGCACAGTTCCTGGCAGTCGGTGAGGCACGCACAGCTATATTCTGACCTGCTGCAGACCTGAATGACACACCGTGCAGCACGCCAGACGTTCAGCGTGTTGGTCGGACTCGTGACAGACAGTTGCGCGAAGGTTTCCGGCAGTTTACTTCAGTTCAAGATAGCATCAGTGCGTTCGGAGAAGCCCATGTGCGCTCCATCTCGTCTCTCAGAAGTTTCTCCAACATTGCCGTTGAAACAATTCCGATAATAATTAAAGTATTTTTAAAGCGCAAAATCTTGTCCCTAGAGACTATTCTAAGCGCATATTCCAAAGCTCGCCTGACTGACGATGGCCCGTTCTCACCTGTTCAAGGAAGACCGTCTAGCACTTTCTTTTTCTCTGCCTCTCTGCTCAGTCCAGGCGATCGACGGTTTTATGCCCTTGGATTTGCGTCTGCAAGTTGTGTCTCAAGCTCCTCAACACTTCAAATCTTCCGAGAAGCAAGCCATTTGCGGTGGTTGCTTTGCCCATCAGTCTATCCGTTCAGGCATGTCCAGGGCAGTACATCCGCAGGTGTTTTCGAAAGTGCATGTCGAGCATTGCCAATGCAGGTTGTTGTTTTTTAATCTGTGAGGATGATGGCATGTGTGATCTGACTGTCACCGCTCGAGGCAATCCAGCGGAGGGCATGTGTGACTGATTCAATGTCCATTGTCAAAAACTGGAGGTTGAGACCACATCGTTTAAGGCTGCACTGTCTTCATAGATGGTGGTCGCACCTTGCTCGACAGTGAATTCCCACCTTGGCTGGTCTTTGGTGGCTGAGCCATCAGTGTACACTATGAGGCTGAATGAGAAGCTTGATCTCTGAATCTGTTTTGCCTGCTGGCCATTCTCGACAGTGACCTGCCTCACACACACACACACACACACACACACACACACACACACACACACACACACACAAGCGCGCGCGCGCGCGTGTCAAAGTCTGAGCGCGAAGATACACGCACGCACGCACCCACGCGCACGCACACACACAGGCGTGCGCGCGGTGCTGATAATATTCTAACCCATGAACTTCTGATCCGTTTTCCAGAACGCTTACAACTGCACTACGACGGCCAGTATATAAAGCACTCTTCTTCTAATAAGCCTTATGGTTCCTGTGGACGTTAAGCCCCATGTTTACTTTGCGGATGTATTCATAGTTCAGAGGCTGTGTGAGAGTCGAGGTGGCCGTCCTGAGCTGTCCGTCCTAACGAGCCTTCTGGTTTTCGTGGACGTAAAGCTATATTGAACCATGCTTCGGCATTGGTCTCAGCTTGTCCCTAATATGTCAACTGACATCTGAGGACATTAAACATCACTTCATCATCATCATGCGGATGTATTTGTGAGCCGGTTTGGCCTAGCGGTAAGGCGTTAGGTTGGTAAGCGGTAGGACCTCGGTTCGATACCGCTTCGGCTCTCCTTTCTCTTCAAAAAGGTTGTGGTTTGTGGACACTGTCCTGTGACTTTGTCCATCACTTCCTACTGAAACATTAAAATGGCCTCATCGCTGCCCATCTTAATGCAGGAGTCATTCTGGTGGTGACAGTGTAGCGATAGGTATAGATCTCCTCTCCCCCACCTCCATACCCCCCTTCTCCCCGTCCAGAGTCCAGGCGAGATCAAGAGGAGGGAGGTGAGCTGGACTCTCACGAAGCCACAAGAGATCAAGAGGAGGGAGGTGAGCTGGACTCTCACGAAGCCACAAGAGATCAAGAGGAGGGAGGTGAGCTGGACTCTCACGAAGCCCAGAAGAGATCAAGAGGAGGGAGGTGGTGCTAGGTTAGAGAGAGAGTTGGACTTCTTTTGCTTCAGTTGTTTCCCAACGGCGGAGCTACGGACATTGTCTTTGTGACTCTGTTCTGCATAGCAGTTGGGACAGCAATTGCGTGGTGCGGTGGTCGCTGCGCAATGTCGGACGCCGGACACTACCTTAACATCCTGTTGTTCTGGCGGCGGTCCACGGCAGCCTCGGTCTTCCAGGTTGGCGCCTGTTTCGAGGTCTTCGCCTCTCTTCCCCCCCCCCCCCCCCAACCTCCTTTCCCACTGGTCCCTGTCCCTAATAGGCCTTCTCGCCTCCGTGGTCGTTAAGCAGCAAAGCCTCTCTCTCTCTACGGATGTACTTTTGGTGCGTGCTTTGACTTCGTCAAGAAGGCTGCTGTCTCTGTAGCTTCATCGTGTCGATTTTAGGCTAGATTTCCACCAGTTAGACAATGGCCACCACACAACAACCATCGTCAGTAAACTGCACAGCAGCAAACAATAAGTACACTGTGAAACCCGAGTGCCAGGCGGTGGTGCGACAGAGATCAAGGGCACACAATCAGTCCCCGGTGGTCAGCGTGACGTCACGAACGGCATGTAAGCCAGGAGCCGACTCAGAAAGAAAATACGTAAGAATACTAATGTAGAACTAAGTCAGTAACCCAGTTACTGACCAGCATACATAATTATGCACACGTCAGCCAGTCAGTTACTGATAATCTCTCTCTCTCTCTCTCTCTCTCTCTCTCTCTCTCTCTCTCTCTCTCACACACACACACACACACACACCCCGCACGCACGCACGCACGCACGCACGCACGCACGCACGCACGCACACACACACACACACACACACACACACACACACACGCGTGCACTTCGCTGCACACTTCGTAAATAACGCACATTTCTGTCAACGTCAACTTCGACATTCTCCCTGTGCTAGGTAGGCTAGGTCAGAGGGAAAGGTCAGATGGAAAGGTCAGCGGGAGGCAGTGGCCTGTGGCAGACCTGCACGGCAATACGAAAACCGTACGGCGCAGTTGATCACTTAACCCACTGACCCAGAAAGGCTGGGTGCTGCGGCAACTGGGTCAAGATGTCAGGCCGAACTCGCACCCACACCGATTTTTGCTCGCCGTCTCGGTGCTGGAGTTTCAGTTTGAGGCCAAAAAACAAACTCTAGTAGAAAAAGAAGAAGAAAAGGGGTCTGTGAAAACGTTCTCTCATTCAACACACAAGGGAGTTCATTAGCGCTCAGTAGACGTCATAACACAACAACAAAGACGTGAGTCGCCTACGGTAACTCTCACCTGGCGTGCGTGTGAATACAAAGTACATAAACTCCACCAAGGAAGAGTTTAAGTACTTTGTATTTACACGCATGTCAGATGAGAGCTACCGTAGGTGGCTCAGGTCTTTGTTGTGTTGTGACGTCTACTGAGCGCTAATTAACTCCCTTGTGTGTTGATTCTGCACGAGCGCTAATTAACTCCCTTGTGTGTTGATTCTGCACGAGCGACGCTCTGGGCCTCGTTCTGTTTCCGATTTGTACTCCCATTCACCTCACCAAAAATCCCATTCACCTCACCAAAAATCCCATTCACCTCACCAAAAACAACGTATTTCTTTTCCAGCACGGCCAACGACGATGTGGAAGTAGGACTCGTCTTTTCCCGATAGCCCAGGGGGCAGATTTGTATTGTTAGTAATTATACCTTGTCATGGGGGAAATTACATTTGTCCGGAAACTGCACCGATTCAGAAATTACACTTATCCAAAATGGCACTTATCCATCTTTTTGTACTCTGTACAAGCAGACATCACAACAAGTATCCCAGCGACCTTCTTTTCGAATCAATTAAAAATGTTCGTAAGAAAATTCCTTCAGAAAAAAAAGAAGAGTATTTTACACCTTTGTCTGATAGCCCCTTTAAATCTCCTTGACTCCTTTGTCTCATAACCATTTTAAGTCTGGCCTCTGTGTCTGTTTTCCCTTTCAGTCTGTTTGATTCCTTTGTTTTCTATCATGTGTCCTCTTTCTGGTCTGTTTTCCGTTTGATTCCTTTGTTTTCTATCATGTGTACTCTTTCTGGTCTGTTTTCCGTTTGATTCCTTTGTTTTCTATCATGTGTACTCTTTCTGGTCTGTTTTCCCTTTGTTTCCTTTGTTTTCTATCATGTGTCCTCTTTCTGGTCTGTTTTCCGTTTGATTCCTTTGTTTTCTATCATGTGTACTCTTTCTGGTCTGTTTTCCGTTTGATTCCTTTGTTTTCTATCATGTGTACTCTTTCTGGTCTGTTTTCCGTTTGATTCCTTTGTTTTCTATCATGTGTACTCTTTCTGGTCTGTTTTCCGTTTGATTCCATTGTTTTCTATCATGTGTACTCTTTCTGGTCTGTTTTCCCTTTGTTTCCTTTGTTTTCTATCATGTGTACTCTTTCTGGTCTGTTTTCCGTTTGTTTCCTTTGTTTTCTATCATATGTACTCTTTCTGGTCTGTTTTCCCTTTGTTTCCGTGCTTCTCTATCAGCGTCTCGCTAGTCTGCCGCTTTGCTTCTGCGGAGAATCTAGAGCTATGAACATTCCCTCGTAAAAATCCAAATACATAATAGGTTAAAAAGAACGCTATTTATTAGGACAAAACACAACATACGAATTTTCGGGGTAGGACCCTTTATCAAGCCACAAAGCAACACTTAAACGACAGTTAAACGGCGAAAAACGATCAAAACTGAGATGGAGAGCTGCCACTTATCTGTTTTTGGTTGAGCTATTCGTTTTTGTGTCTAGTCACTCTGGTTTCTGGAGGGGCACAGGACATAGCTTTGCCTGCTTCGCCTACTGCCAGCAGTTCCACCCGTCACATTTCTGACTTCAAGGTTCATTCGTCGTCATTTTCCTCCTTCCTGTTCAAGCTTTAAGAATGTGTCTATTGAATTTAGAATAGACCTCTCCTGTGACGTGTTGACTTCTGATTCGCTGCTCCCCTTGGGTGGGGGGGGGGGGGGGATAGAGTGAAGTAACGAACTCCTTCATCGTCAGACACAACTATTCACTGGGGGTGAATGTGAAGTAACAAATTCCTTCATCGTCAGACACGACTGTTCACTGGGGTTTGAGCGTGAAGTAACGAACTCCTTCAACATCCAATACAACTGTTTTCATAAGTTCCGATTGATAATTTAAACAAACAAATTGAGGATGTGCCTTTGGTGGAGTTTACCAACCTTGTATTTACCCGCACGCCAGGTGAGATTCCTGCAGGCCATAGGGGACTTTGTTGTGGTGGTCATGTGACGTCTTTCCGGCACTTTCTTCAACTCCCTTTATCATGCGTGTGGATGGTACGGGTGTCGTGGATGGTGTGGGTGTCGTGGATGGTGTGGGTGGTGTGGATGGTGGGGTGGGGTGGATGGTGTGGGTGATGTGGATGGTGTGGGTGATGTGGAGGGTGTGGGTGGTGTGGATGGTGGGCGGTGTGGGTGATGTGGAGGGTGTGGGTGATGTGGAGGGTGTGGGTGGTGTGGATGGTATGGGTGATGTGTATGACGGAGAGTGAGTGCGTGCGTGCGTGCGAGTACTGAATGTGTATGTATGTCGCGTACACACACTGCGTGTGTGTGTGTCTCCGCGCGCGTGTGTGTATAGTGCGTGCATGTGTATGTGAGTGTGTGTGCGATGTGTGTGCGTGCCGCCACATATGTGTGTGTGTGTGTGTGTGTGTGTGTGTGTGTGTGTGGTGTGTGGAGAGAGAGAGAGAGAGAGAGAGAGAGAGAGAAGAGAGAGAGAGAGAGAGAGAGAGAGAGGTGATTGAGTGTGTGTGTGTGTTAGTGTGTGTGTGTGTGTGTGTGTGTGTGTGTGTGTGTGGTGAGAGGGAGAGAGAGAGAGAGAGAGAGAGAGAGAGAGAGAGAGAGAGAGAGAGAGGAGATGAGTGTGTGTTGTGTGTGTGTGTGTGTGTGTGTGTGTGTGTGTGTGTGTGTGTATGTGTGTGAGTGTGTGTGTGTGAGTGTGTGTGTGTGTGTGTGTGAGAGAGAGAGAGAGAGAGAGGAGAGAGAGAGAGAGAGCTTTCTACCCGCCCGATGAAGTTTATACAATCATTCTCGCTATTAGACTGTTAAACAGAACTCAGTCAACGAGACTAAAACACACAGGCCACTCCGCAGTTACGCTACGTTACGCTGTGTTTCAATAAACCGGGCGGAAGTCCTACATAACAAATGCGGCCAACAGCAGTGTCGCCTCGTCAGTGTAATGTTGCTGCCGCTTGTCCTAGAAAAGAAATACAGCTCAGTTATTGCAGTGTCGCTAGCTCCTATAATGTCGCCACCTGACATTCTCGCTGAACCGTGTGCCTGGCTCACTCCACTGATTCAGCTGTGGCCATTGGTTGGAGCACGTGACCGGCATGCAGAGAGGGGATGTTTGCTTACTCCCGTCCCAACTCAGCTGTCTCACTCTCTGACCTCGTACCCACAACGGCTGTCGGCCAAAGGTTACGAGAGTGCTCGCTGTATCTCCATCCGGCGTGGACCGTGGAATGAGGGCAGCGATAGTCAGCAAGTCATGGCGCAAAATCCCAACACAGCCTCCTGATGTTACGTCTGGTTGCTGATGTAATCATCACATGCACACACTCATATGACACGCCATATTCGCCCCAAACTATACAAGAGGAAATATTTGTCTACAGAGACAATGCTCTCTCTCTCTCTCTCTCTCTCTCTCTCTCTCTCTCTCTCTCTCTCTCTCTCTCTCTCACCGGCTCACAAACACACACACACACACACACACACACACACATCTCTCTCTCTCTCTCTCTCTCTCTCTCTCTCTCTCTCTCCTCTCTCCTCCCACTACCACACACACACACACACACACACACACTCTCTCTCTCTCTCTCCCAGTCAACCAGTACGCTTATAGCAGACGGTCGCTGCCAGGTAAGTAAGTGGGTGTTTTAGGCCCAGTCAACCACTGAGTACGCTTATAGCAGACGGTCGCTGCCAAAAGCTTTAACTTATTCTTCTTTCACGGCGCTTTACGTCCACAGAAACAACAAGGGTTATTAGGGACGGGGAAAGTATTCATAAAAGAGATAGTCTCTATAATTATAGTAACAATGGCCTGTTAGACTGGCCTGCCACCGGCTGCCCGTTGAACTAGCCCCCACCAGCTAGACATGGAACTACTGAACCCCCCTGCTCTCACTGACAAACTAGGTGAAACTGCCAGCCGGTGGTAGGCTAGTTCCACAGGCTAGCCGGTGGGAGGCTAGTTACACAGGCTAGCCGGTGGGAAGCTAGTTCCACAGCCTAGCCGCTGGGAGGCTAGTTCCACAGTGTAGCTGGTATGGGCTAGTTCCACAGGCTAGCTGTGGAGGCTAGTTCCACAGGCTACCTGGTGGAAGGATAGTTCCACAGGCTAGCCGTTGGGAGGCTAGTTCAACGTGCAGCCGGTGGCAGGCCAGTCTAACAGGCCATTGTTACTATAATTATAGAGACTATCTCTTTTATGAATACTTTCCCCGTCCCTAATAACCGTTGTTGTTTCTGTGGACGTAAAGCGCCGTGAAAGAAGAATTAAAGCTTTTTGGCAGCGACCGTCTGCTATAGAAGCGTACTGGCTGACTGGCGTAAAACACCCACTTACTTACTTGGCAGCGACTGACCGTCTGCTATAAGCGTACTGGTTGACTGGCCTAAAACACCCACTTACTTACTTGGCAGCGACTGACCGTCTGCTATAAGCGTACTGGTTGACTGGCGTAAAACACCCACTTACTTACTTGGCAGCGACCGTCTGCTATAAGAGTACTGGTTGACTGGCCTAAAACACCCACTTACTTACTTGGCAGCTGCCGTCAGAGCAGCGGGGCTGCACTGTAGACCATAAGGGGGGTGCCCCGACTGCACCCGGAGGAGGGCAAAAAGGGGGGCGGGGGGGGGGGGAAGCGAACTTGAGACTGAAGTAGGTAAGGTGACTGCCCCAGATTGAGAATGAGGCCCCAGTTGTTACTGAGGAAAAGGGCATGACCGCCAGCGTCAGTTTTATTGAGTGTGTGTGTTGTATGTGTGTTGTGTGTGTGTGTGTATTTTTATGTTTTTTTGTTGTTGCTGGGTTTTGGGGTTTTTTTTTTGGGGGGGGTGCTTTTGTCACAGTGTGTCAGTGTGTGTGTGTGTGTGTGTGTGTGTGTGTGTGTGTGTGTATGAATGGTGTGTGTGTGGTGGGGGGTGGGGGGGGTTTGGACTTTGTGACGATGATTGTTTCTTCTTTGAGTGTAAACTTTGCCGTGTTACTTGTTTTCCTGTCGCGCTGTCGGCTGGGCTATGTCTTCAGGAATGGGGGGAAGGGGCCGGGGGGGGGGGGGTCCCGTGCCTTCCGTTTCATTTCTTTTCGTAAGCATGCCGCCTTCCCACCACGTGTTTTGGTCACACATACACACACACACACACACACGCACACACACACTATAAGATAGAAAAGAACACGACTGAAGCTGACAGCAGGCATATCACGATCTCTCACGATACAAGAAATCACAATCGTCCCGACTCCCCGTGAATCAGTCAGCAAACACTGACACGCCGCTTTTCGTCTCCTTTCTGTTTACAACAAGAGCAGGCCGCAGGACTGAACTGCACATTAGGAAAACACAAAACACTGACACTAGGGAAAACACAAAACACTGACACTAGGGAAAACACAAAACACTGCACACTAGGGAAAACACAAAACACTGCACACTAGGAAAACACAAAACACTGACCCAGCCGAACTCACGACAAGTCGCCAGTCGTACAATGTTTACAAAATGTCAGTGTGCCTTTGGTTAGGCTGAGCCGGTACACTAGTGGTCACCGGGGGTAAACGTTTCGTACTACCGGCAATTCTTTTTACTAATAATAGCAGTACACCAACAATCACACTCAGTAATAGCACACCCACATGCACTCTCTCTCTCTCTCTCTCTCTCTCTCTCTCTCTCTCTTCTCTCTCTGTAATAATATTTAACTGTGAATGTCTTGGTTATTAGTAGTACTGTAGCAACGGCAGATATGTGAGTCGGCCTTTGTGCTAATATCTTCACCGTTGAGAAATAAAGTTCAATCAATCACATCAATCCTCTCTCTCTCTCTCTCTCTCTCTCTCTCTCTCTCTCTCTCTCTCTCTCTCTCTCACACACACACACACACACACACACACACACACACACACTCTCTCTCCCTCTCTCTCTCTCAGTCACACACACACACACACACACACACACACACACACACACACACACACGCACGCACGCACGCAATATATACTCATCGTACACACGTTATACAGTTGCGCGCTGCACGGTACAGAATCCACAGGCACAGGCACAGGGGAAAGTCTGTACACGGTTTGCTATGATTATACCCGCCACAGGTGATGTCATGACACTGTTGAGCCTATGCTCGAGGAGGCTGAGATGCCTTGTTCACTTGGGAACTGACCCGTCTAGCGGTGATTCCTTAAGCCCCTTCTTAACTGGGCGAATGTTTGTTCGCTGAACATATTTCCCGGCCCATTTTCGACGAACTATGTTTCCCTTTTTTTAAATTGAACTTTTAGTTCCCCGAACTGGTTCGGACATTCCAAACTTTACTTCGTTCCCAACGGGCTTGTAAAAATGCAACCCTTCGGCCCAAACTTGCGGCAGACGCGCAGCAGACAGCATGAAAAAAAATGTAGGCTAAAAGTAAAGTAAAGTCAATATGTTTTAATCACCCCTCACGGGTAATTAAACTAATTTCTTTTCCCATTCTGGGTCCCCGAGACAAGGCTGCCCTCCCACAAGTCAACAAATAAAAATTCCCTCCGAAGCGAGTGAAAATAAAAGGTTAAATCCATTTTTTTTTTTTTTTTTTCTTCATCCAAAAGGGAAAAGCTCTGCTCTCAGCCAATCTAAAAGGGCAATGTTCCCAGCATTTGAGCGAAGTTTTTTTGGCCCCCGAAAAATAGCTTCGAGAATATTTCCCAAACTATTTTCCCGCGAAAAAATGTTCGCCCAATTAAGAACCATTTGGGTTCTCTGAATACTTCCAACTAGGTTCGCGAAGAAACATTCGCCTAATTAAGAACGAGCTTAAGAATGATGTTTTTGTCGAACGACAGAGAAAAGTAAAAATACAAAGATACATATGGGACGCGAATAAGGCACAAGATTATTACGACATATTTTTTACAGAAGAAGTTTGCGCTTTTTACACAGGCCACTGAACTTATTAATGATGATGTTGAAGCTGCTGTAAAAATTGTTTAACGGTGCTGTCAAACTCGCAGGAGACAGTATGAAAAGAACAGTTACAAGCGGTAATGTTAGTGGAAAACCTTGGTTCGACCTTGAATGCACCGAAAAACGTGGGCTTTGTAAAGCGTTAAAAAATTTAATGAAGGGAAACGTGTTCCAATAGCAATGAATTCAAAATTTAAATTAATTGAAGAAAGAAGAGAATAAAAACCAACCCTGAAACAAAAAAGGGCTTTCCATAAAGAAAACTTTATTAAAACCTTGAAGAAAACGCGGGGGGTCTAGAAAGTTCTGGAGTACGATAAAATCCATAATGAAGAAAGAACAGCACATCAGTTAGTTCTCTCAAGAAGGGGTTTGATCATTTTAATAAAGTTTTAGACTGTGAATTCTCTCTGTAAGTGATAACGAAGTTGAGAATAATGCTTTAGCAAGTACTTTTGGACCTGTGGAATCTGTTGACACACTGGACAGCGTCATTTCTGTCTCAGAGGTACAGGCTGCAATTAAAGGTTAAAGGACAACAAGGCTGCTGGCCCAGATGGACTAAGTAGCGATTTTTTCAGATATTCGGCCCCTTGTGTTTTACATTTCTTGACCGAATACTTCAATAAATTATTTAATACTGGTACATTTCCTTCTGAATGGTCTGAATCGGTTATCCTTCCAATATACAAAAAGGGCGATTTCAATTCTCCCAATAATTATAGAGGCTTATCATTGCTAAATGTGGGTGGTAAATTATAAAGCTGTATTTTAAATAAGTGTCTCACTCAATGGATTGAAGATAACAAAATGCTAAATGAAGCACAAGCAGGCTTCAGACAAGGCTATAGTACAATCGACCATGTGTTCACGCTCTTGGTTTTGGTACAGAAACAACTCCTTAACCATGGGAAATTGTATGTTTGTTTTATTGATTTTGAGAAAGCGTTTGACTTAGTTGATAGGAATACTCTATGGTTAATTTTTAAAAAAAATTTGGTATCAGAGGCAAAATGTATAAAGCAGTCAAAAGTATGTATGAAGTTGTTAAGGCCAGAGTTCGAGTAGGTGGTGATCTCACTGAAGCATTCATGTGTAGTCGAGGCCTCAAGCAAGGGGACAGCTGTAGCCAAGTTTTGTTCCCCTCTTCTTATTAACGAACTTGCCAATGAAACTGTTTTAAAAGGCAAACATGGTATCACACTATCACCAGATATCTTACAAATTCTGATTATGCTTTTTGCGGATGATGTTGTTCTCCTGTCTAATACCATTGTTGGCCTCCAACAACAGCTCAGTGTGCTAAGGGACACGGCAAAAATATTACATCTTGTTGTTTAAATTTGAAAAATCCCAAGTAGTTATATTTAGAAAAGGCGGATACATAGCTGCTAGAGAGAAATGGTTTTATGACGGTATGAAACTGAAATTTTTTAACCACTACAAATACTTAGGTATAATATTTTCCACTGGTTTAACTTTTTTGTAAAAAAAAAAAGGCTTAAAGTTTTGTCTTTTTCAAGCCAGGAAATGTTTGGGGATTTTTGGTTCTGTGGAGGCTGGGAGAGCAATGTCCCCAAACTATTCTTTAAGCGATTTGATTGCCAAATCCAACCAATGCTAACCTATAGGGCTGGGGTTTGGGGAATTATGGCTGACTGTTGTATAATTGAAAGAGTACCTTGTTTTTCTATCAAACGATTTTTGAGTGTTTTGCACAAGAACACCAAGCGCACTAGTTTATGGGGAAACCGCTAGATATCCTCTTTATGTAAATACATAGCCGCCTCTCTTCCAAATCATACAGAATGCTTTATGACCTGCACTGTAAGAACAAGAATAACTCGGTCTCTTATGTTTGTTTTACATTGTATCGATACGGCTTGGGATTCGTTTTGGAAAACCAGGAGGTGGGGGGGGGGGGGGGGGGGGTTTAAAAGAAAAAATTTTTGTGCGAGTTTAGACAGCGGTTAATTGACTGCTGTCTTCAGACTTGATACAGTGCCATGGCTTCAGAGGACCGTCTTGCGTTCTATTCCTCATTTTTAAAAAGCCATTCTCTTGCAGATTATGTGTTTACCATCAAAAAAGCAGTTTTAAGGAAACATTTGGTCAGATTCAGATTTGGGTACCCCCCTTTTAAAAAAACATCGTCTGCGATATTCAGAAAGAACTCCAGACATTTTTACCTGTCTATTCTGCGACACCAACGAATCAGAAATTCATTTTTGTTAGTATGCCCAAAATACAAAACGCTAAGAGAAACTTATTTGCCTGCTAAAATTTTATAACCGCCCATCTGCTTTTAAGGTGGCACCCGGTTAGCAGATACAAGCATCATTTGAATAGCAATCTAATTTTCCCAAAGGGCCCTTTGAGCTAAGAGCCAATAGCATTAGCAACGCGATCCTAGCTTGACCCGGGGATTGTGAGCCCATGCTTTTTTATTATTGTTCTCTTTTTTTTCTCTCCCCTTTTTCCCCCCTTCTCATTTGTTGTGCTTGTAAGCGCGCTCGCGTGTGTATGTGTTATTTGTGTGCGCGCCCGCGAGTATGTGGGTGTGCGTGCGTGTGTGAGCGAGTTCGAGCTTGCGTGAGTGCATGCGTAGGTACGTGTGTGTGCGTGTGTGTGTGTGTGTGTGTGGGGGGGGGGTGCATCATTAAAAACAGGACAGCGCCGAAACGGGGAGGTTTTTTTGACGCGCAGTGAACCAAGAATGTAAATATCAGGGCGACAGGGAGGGTGGTGTTGATCGGGGGAAAGGGGGGGGGGGGATGATGGGGGGGGGGGGGGGGGGGGGGGGGGGTTGTGAAAAAAAGGGGGGAAAGCGAAAGAGAAAGATTACAATCGGGGGGGGGGGGGGGGGAATAAAAATACCTTTTCTCCCGCCAGGGTAACCGGCACATAGAAAATCGAACTTAACACGGGTGCTGACCCGAGAAAAAGCCCCAAGGACGACAGTCTCAATAGCTGACTGAACCAGACTGCCGTTTGGCGGTTTGGCAACTAACCCTTTTAAATTAACCCCACACACACACACACACACCCCACACCCCACCACAAAAACACACACACACACCCACACCGCCCCCCCGCACGCACGCCGCACCCCACGCACACACGCACGCACGCACGCACCCACAAACACACCCCACACACCCACACCCAACACACACCCACAAACACACACACCACACACCCCCACACACACCCAAAAACCCACGCAAAACGCACACACACACACCCACACACCCACACACACACACACAAACAACCCACACAAAACACACAACGCACGCCCCGCACCCACACACACCCACAACCCCCAACACACACACACACACACACACACCACAAAAACCCAAAAACACACACACACACCCAAAACACACACACACACCCACACACACACACACACCCACACACTGCTTGTGAGCCGGTTTGGCCTAGCGGTAAGGAGTTAGGCTGATAAGCAGGACTTCAGTTCGATTTCGCAGGCTGGTAAGCAGAAGGATTTCAGTTCGATTCCGCTTCGGCTCTCCTCTCTCTTCAAAAGCTGTGGTCTGGTACTGTGTTGTCTGTCTTGTGGCTTTGTCCCTCACAATTAATGAACACTAAATTGGCTCTCCTCGTTGCCCATCTTAATGCAGCAGTCATTCTGGTGGCGACAGTGTAGCAATAGATAAACTCTCCCTCTTCCCCCACATCCTGAGATCTCCGTCGCCGCCGGTACCATTTCGGAGGCAGCTCGGCGTTAAAGCAGTTCAGCTACACCAAACACAATGCTCACAAAATGCCAGCTATAGTGGGTTACGAGGCGAACAGTCATTTGATATCCACTACATTCCAGCAAGGCAGATTTATACAAGAAGAATGCTCAAAAATAAGTCCTGAACAAAACGGGATCGGGTCAGTTGAGGTGGGACGACAAAAAGAGAACCAACGTCCGACTTTTGCCGTGACGTAAGTGGGGAAAGGGGGGGGGGGGGGGGCT
>JABMCL010000758.1:222500-225000 GCA_018857735.1 Alviniconcha marisindica
CCCGATAAAACTCATTTGGCATTGATTTTACATTGAAGTGGGGAATCTCTCTCTCTCTCTCTCTCTCCTCTCTCTCTCTCTCTCTCTCTCTCTCTCTCTCTCTCAGCCGTTGTCACCAGCACAAAGTGACTGCGGCAGGTTATAAGCACACAAGGCTGACATGGTGAATACAAGCCGCCAGCTGAACGGCTCCTGTTCAGAGCTGGGGAGCTGACAGCAAGACTTGAAAACTATTGCAGACCTGACTGCGTACACCGACCTCCGGTGATGACCAAGGTCGTCACTTTTTGTAACCCGGCCATTCAGTCACGTGCCGCCGGCAGTGCGCATGATCGTAGTGTCATGCAAATATCGCTCTGTCTGCATGAATTACGAAGAGGTCACTGAAATTATTACTGACACTTAACAGGATACCATGTACCCGCAACAGCTAGCTCTCTCTCTGTCTGCATGAATTACGAAGAGGTCACTGAAATTATTACTGACACTTAACAGGATACCATGTACCCGCAACAGCTCTCTCTCTCTCTCTCTCTCTCTCTCTCTCTCTCTCTCTCATTTTATACACCCATAGAACTCCGCCCAGTCCTTCCGACTGCTTGTGAGAGTGCCCCCTCCCCCCCCCCCCCCCCCCTTTTCTTTTCTTTTTTTCTCTCTCTCGCCCTTGCTAAGATAAGCATTGTGACTGCTCTCTTTTTTTCTTCTTTTTTTGTTTTCTTTCCCCAATACTGGTTTTGAATTGATCAGATGTTCTACTGCCTTATTTACTGGTTCACTGTATAACTGTTCATTTTGTATAACTGAGTGACTCTGTGCACATCTGGCGCTGTCAACACGCTATGTTTTGTGTGGAAACTCTCATGTATCAAATTTCCCTCCCTCATTCATGCCTATATGTATACAAATGATGCCTGTAATTTTATATTTACTCATCAATAGCTTCGCAAGGACTAGTTCATGTTAGACGGGTTTTTGATGAACCTAAACTACAATCCTTGTAAAATAAAGTTTTAGAGCTCGAGTTCCAGTTCTCTGTCTTCTCAGACACAGAGAGAGACCGAGGTTTTCGAGTGTTTTGCCATTACAATGACTGGTCATTTGAGACCTATTTTATACACCCATACAACTCCGCCCAGTCCTTCGACTCCCTTGTGAGAGTGCCCCCCCCCCCCCCCCCCACCTCCACGCCCCACCCTTTTCTCTCTTTTTTCTCTTTCTACTCTCCCTTACTGTTCTTTATAAGATAAGAATTGACTATTTTTGTTTTCTTTTCCGATACTAGTCATAATTATGAACTGATCAGATGTTCTGCTGCTTTATTTGCTGGTTGATGCTCATAATATGTAACTGAATGATGTATGGGCATGTGTTCATCGGGCGTGTGAACACCCCATGTTTTGTGTGGAATTTCATTCGTAAAAACTTTCACTCACTCATTTATGCCTGTAGTATAAAATGATACCTGTAATTTGAATCTACTCATCAGTAGCTTAGCAAGGACTAGTTGTTAGACAGGTTTTTGACTGAACCTAAACTACAATCCATGTGAAATAAAGTTTTCGAGTTTGGCTCAGTTCTCTCTCTCTCTCTCTCTCTCTCTCTCTCTCTCTCTCTCTCTCTCTCTCTCTCTCTCTCTCTCTCTCTCTCTCTCTCTCATTGCACAAACCTTAGTTGAATCACAAGACTCACCTGATACTGATAAGCACTACTCCTGCTCAAAACGCCTTGTTGATTTCTGTCAGCAAAAGACTAAGGGAACTGATTCGTTGACCATACCCTTGATGGCCGTCCATCACATTGCTGGTGGTTGTGGTGGTTTTCTCAGCTGTTTCAATGGTTTTTCTGCGTCTGAAGCGGACGATGACACACACGATTTGGTCGGGGTGCGCAAAACAAACAACAACAACTGTATGCTTCGTTGCGCCATACTGACGCAGTTCGATCTAGAACGAAAGCTGAGAGGGGGAAATCGTTCAGTACAGCTGTTTTATCCAGACAGAAAAGAAACGGTCCGGTAGCTATCAAGTTGTCGTCAGCAATCATACTTTGGGACCCTGTCTATTTGAGGGGGGGGGGGGGGGGGGGGGGGGGGGGGGGGGGGGGGTGGGGGGGGGGGGGGGGGGGGGGGGGGGGGGGGGGGGGGGACTGCTAGCATGCGACACGTACGGCTTCTGGTGTGACTGAGCGTTCATGGTTTTGCTTGCTGATCAACACCGGAAGTGATCTTGTCAGTTTAGCCGGAGCTTCCACTTGCCTTTAGACCCAGTGTACAGAGTATCTCCAGCAAGTCACACGAAGTGCGAAGCGCTCAGTTTCAGCCGGTACTTGGCACCGGCGACTTTATTTTTCACCGGGACCAGGGACTGAAACATTTACTGGTAAAAACGGCATATGCCGGTCTAGCGGAGGCTCTGATATACCATCACATTCTGCAGAATGTCATATGCTCGCGGATGAACACCACACTTCATACAACAGGAAAAAGCATTGTGCAAATTCA
>JABMCL010000758.1:230000-240000 GCA_018857735.1 Alviniconcha marisindica
GTGTGTGTGCGTGTGAGGTGTGTGTGGTGTGTGTGTGTGTGTGTGTGTGTGTGTGTGTGTGTGTGTGCGCGCGCGCGCGCGCGCGGTACGTGTGTGTGTGTGTATGGGTCTCTAAGCAGTTAATAGAAATATTGAATTATTTTTTATTTGTTACTTGGCTAGTTTATGGAAGAACGTGACTGTGCGTTTTTTTCAGAACGTCTTCTCACTCAAGGCGGCTCACCTACAGTCGGTCACTGGGACTTTTTCGAAGTTCCCGTGTTTCTTTGCACTCTCAGTGTGTGACACAGTCAGTGAGACAGACTGAGCTACCGGGGAGAGAGACTGAGCCGTGACTGAGGGAGGGAGAAAAATGGGGGTTGAGGCTTAATTTCCACAAGACAAAGTTGTTTAATGTGCAGGAGACTGTTTAGCGCTTTCCGCTATACATGTATCTGTAATGACAGCATTTCGTGTCCGCTGCCGGTGAGAAAGGACGCACTCTGTCGTCCTGCCAGGCCTGCGACTAGCGGCGGCCAATCTCAAGGTACGTAACTCTGTTTTTTCCAATCTGACAGTTAGCCGTAAGGAGTTCTCTCCCATACATGCTCCTGAACTGGAACAGTCGTTATCACTTCGAGGCTGCAGGGATGTTTATTTATCTACACGTGCAGTAACGAACAGTACACAACGAGTACAAGACATGAATAAATAACTGAAAGATAATTAAATTTTAGCTTTAACTACGTACCGATTCCACTTCAACAATTATTCAATCAAAGAAATCCACCTCCCCGTAGTACGGTTCTCTGTCACTTAGTAACTTTTCTGTTCCGCGGCGCTGGCGTTTTTCTTGTCATCATTCGCCTAGAAACACTTCACATTAACAAAATGAGAACTGGCTACCAATTCACCCAGCGAAGACGGCATCTGGCTTCCGGCATCTAGACTGACTGAGAAAGTTGTGCAGAAGTTGGCATCACTTCAGACATAGAGATAATTGTGTAGAAGCTGGCCATCACTTCAGACATAGAGAGAATTGTGCAGAAGCTGGCCATCACTTAAGACATAGAGAGAATTGTGCAGAAGCTGGCCATCATTTCAGACACAGAGAGAATTGTGCAGAAGCTGGCCATCACTTCGGATGTGGAGAGAAATGTGCAGAAGCTGGCCATCACTTCAGACATAGAATTGTGCAGAAGCTGGCCATCACTTCAGACACAGAGAGAATTGTGCAGAAGCTGGCCATCACTTAAGACATAGAGAGAATTGTGCAGAAGCTGGCCATCACTTAAGACATAGAGAGAATTGTGCAAAACTGAGCTGGCCATCACTTCAGACATAGAATTGTGCAGAAGCTGGCCATCACTTCAGACATAGAATTGTGCAGAAGCTGGCCATCACTTAAGACATAGAGAGAATTGAGCAGAAGCTGGCCATCATTTAAGACATAGAGAGAATTGTGCAGAAGCTGGCCATCACTTCAGACATAGAGAGAATTGTGCAGAAGATGGCCATCACTTAAGATATAGAGATAATTGTGCAGAAGCTGGCCATCACTTAAAACAGAGAGAGAATTGTGCAGAAGCTGGCCATCACTTAAGACATAGAGAGAATTGTGCAGAAGCTGGCCATCACTTAAGACATAGAGAGAATTGTGCAGAACTGAGCTGGCCATCACTTCAGACATAGAATTGTGCAGAAGCTGGCCATCACTTCAGACATAGAATTGTGCAGAAGCTGGCCATCACTTCAGACATAGAATTGTGCAGAAGCTGGCCATCACTTAAGACAGAGGAAGAATTGTGCAGAAGCTGGCCATCACTTCAGACATCCGCATCGAGTTGTGCAAGTGGTCCTGAGGTGTTGTGAGGTGTGTCGTGTGTGTGTGTGTGTGTGTGTTTTGTGTGTGTGTGTGTGTGTGTGGAGAGGGTGTGTGTGTTGTGTGTGTGTGTTGGTGTGTGTGTGTTGTGTGTGTGTGGTGTGTTTGGTGGTGTGTGTGTGTGTGTGTAGTGAGTGTGTGTGTGTGTGTGTGTGTGTGTGTGTGTGTGTGTGTGTGTGTGTGTGTGTGTGTGTGTGTGTGTGTGTGTGTGTGTGTGTGTGTGTGTGTGTGTGTGTGTGTGTGTGCGTCTGCCGTGCGCACCCGCGCGGGCACGTGTGTGTGGTGTGTGATTAGGATCATGTGTGTGTGTGTGTGTGTGTGTGTGTGTGTGTGTGTGTGTGTGTGTGTGTGTGTGTGTGTGTGTGTGTGTGTGTGTGTAAGCGGTTCCGAATTTTCTGTTCCCACACTGACCTGCCCTGCTTTTCTTAATTTTTCCCGGCCTCCCCTAACACGTCAGTTTTAAAACTAATATTCCCACCCCGGAATCAGACACACTCAAACAAAACAAGGCTACAATGAGTCACAGCGCAGTCATGTTACAAAAACTGAGTAGCCAATGCTTGAATGATGTCTGGGTTGACCCCACTACGTCAGTTCTGAGCTTTCCCATCGTGTGACAATGCAACCTCAAGGTCACTTTCTTCTGCACTGCGAAACTGATGTTCTCACCGCTACAGCCGAGTTTACCCGCATGGTCAAACACCGCTAACCCTGACCCTGACCGTGACCTGACCTCTAGTGCTTCTTCTTCTTCTTTTGTCGTGTTGCTTTATGTACACACTGAGACTGAGACCAAAAGTAAAGGACTATTAGGGACGGTGAGCCCACTGAGCCGGACGGCCGGCACCGCCGCAACTTTCACTGACACAGCTCAGTCGTGAGCTCTGACCTCAAGTGCCAAAAGTTCAGTGCCACGGCCACGGCCCGTATTCGCCCCCCCCCCCCCCCCCCCCCCGGCTTTGACGTGAACTGGTTTTACGGACATGTTTGGCCCTTCTATAAATCAATACCAGCTCTTTGGTTTATCGCACCGTACAGTTCACAAAGTTATCAATCTGTGCCGCTGGTCAGTGGTACGTCAGATAGCGACTGAGTCGTTGCCGCCGTGACCCGGCGACGGCTTTTACTGCGCCGCTTTCACTTCACTTCCAGTCAGTCTAGACTGACTCGATACTAGACTGACTCGATACTACAGCAAGTGTAGTGTAGTGTCTCTGGTCAGGCACTGAGGCTCAGTGGCCTATCTACAACGGCTGAGTCACTGAGCCACCACTGAAGGGACACGACTGTCCGGCGTCCGCCCCAGGAGTAACTCCGAGTCTTTTTTTTTTTTTTTTTTTTGATTGGCCTGGATGACGCTGCAAGTTTTTGTACGGCCTGGGAGTGCCTATTCGCTCTGTGCAGTACCAACAGTATTTTCCAAAGGTCTTTCGCAACGACGCGGGAATAACCGCGGCCGTTATGGGTTAATTATCGGCACTCTACTCGGAAAGTCTCCGGGAGAATCGATGATACTTCCGGTTGCAGTGGCCCTGACGAGAAAGCTGTTATGGTGATGGGCTTCAGTGATTGTCTAGAACGCCCAGAAAACATCTTTTGTGTCAACTTTTCCTTTAAATATTTCTTAGGCCAATCACCAATCAAAATAAGACATAAAGCGAGAACATAGGTAATAGCTTTTTTTCTCTCTCCATATTATAAAAGGCCTTGGCTAGTTCACTGACTGAATCATTTTACTAATTGACTCCCCCCCCCCCCCCCCCCCCCCCCCCCATATGTATCAGTAATGCGATAATAATAATAATAATGTGCTCATCAACACCCAGAGTGCTCAGATGATTCATATTAACCTAAACTCAGTATGCTATACACATGTATAGAACAGTCCTACTAAACGTATTACATGAAGCAAACTGAAACAAACAACAACAACAGCAAATAAGCACAATGAATTCAAACCATTTACTCCCCCACCCCCTCACACACACACACACACACACACACACACACACACACACACACAACACACACACACACACACACACAACCCACCACACACACACACACACACACCGTCCGCCGCTGACAGTGACAATGACTGTAGCGAAAACCTGGGTATTGATGTTAGTTCGGGGTGAAAGTACTGTGAGAAAAGTTTTTAGTTGGATTTTAATAGATGATAGGCCGTTGAGCAGTGCCTAAAGTCTTGGGGGCAAAATTCCAGACCATTTATTACTGAGAAGCGCACAGCATTTGAAGCACTTCAGTTAGGCATCGCTCGTAGTGATTTTCTGTCAGTTTCTGATTTGCACTCTGCGATTTTACTAGTGAAAACCATGGAGACAAATTTCACAATATTTACATCCACCCCTGAGAGAAACGCGCTCGTACACTTCACTGCACGCTAACAATGTACCGTTTAACTGAAAGCACAAACACAGTTTGTAACTGTACTAGTGTGCACTGCGCAAGGTGCCGATAACCAACACGCAGGACTGTGAAGCTATTCGCACTATACAGTGTACACAGGAACTGCGGAAATGGTTATCCGCAGTACATATTGCGAATAGCCTTGGCGTTTCGTAATCGACCAGCTGATAGGCTATGTTGAGAGTCAGTAACTCATCGATTGTCGTGAACAGAGTTATGGGCTGCCACGTGTCGAATGCTCACATTCTTTCACTGATTCTTAGAATATCAGTCAAGTTATATTTTGAATTTTGAATATTTTCTAAGTCAACCGCCGGCTCAGTAACACGTATACTGTGGGGAGTTCAGAATTAGCGCTTCAGTGAAAGACGTCACACCACACAAAGACCTGAGTCGCTTATGCAATAAATCTGGCATGCGAGTAAATTGAAGGTACATAAACTCACCAGGGATGAAAATATTTTCTAAAACTAACGCGGAGGCACATATCTACTTAGTCACGACTGACGTCGAGTTGCTTGAGTCTACCTCAACTTACAGGCACATTTTTAGTATCTGACAGAACCCTGGTCGTTGTGAAAGTCAGTAACTTAAATGCTCAGTCAGTGACGAAAGTCTCCAAAAATACTTTATTCAGTCACATGCACTGACGACGAACTCATCGATTAACTGTGATGAGACTAATGGCTGGCGGTGTTGGGCTCCGTTTTGGGGGGGGGGGGGGGGGGGGGGGGGGGAGGGTGCGAGGGGACACAGTGCACATGACGTTGACACAACTCACAGACATGTCTCACTGAGTCAGCCATGATTTAGCCTATGTCTTGCACATTTTCCATCTTTTATTCAGCAAGGTATATTGGTACAATGCTTTCACATTATGAACAAAGCTATCGAGTTCTAGATCAGTGTAAAAACGTCGGATCGGCTGCCGCACCGCATGACTCGCTATAGCGGATCGTGCGGCTCGCATTTCATTACTGATGTTGTATGTGACCCGTGACGTCACATCCAGCTTCTTCCGCTAGCCAAATGTATGAACCGCAGAGAAGTTGATCGCAAATAATCGCCAAGATGGCCGGGAACGTGGGCATGGAACAACTGATTCCTGTTGTAAACAGACTTCAGGATGTTTTCTCTTCGTTGGGAATGCCGTTGTCGCTTGATCTCCCGCAAATCGCAGTTGTGGGCAGCCAAAGCGCAGGCAAAAGCAGCGTCCTCGAAAATTTTGTTGGCAGGTAAGGGTCTTTTACTTCCGGTAGTGACAGTCACATTCCGAGACGGTCACAATTTAGTTGATTATTCCTTGATTAAAGGAAATAAGAGTACTTTTAATGAATAAGTCGCTTAGTATCATATGCTCACGCAGTTTGAGCTGGTTTTTAGGTGCTTATATGCGCAGTGTGACCGCGTTCGACCTGTCCGAAGATGAAGGGGCGGCACCGGAATGGCCGCGTTGTCCACCCCAGTGACTTGCTGAAATGTATTGTCCGTGTCACATGCTGATGGCTTAGTCGTTGAAGAGCAGCCTCACTCTGCCCCTCTAGAGAATACGTGACAATGAAATAATCTTCAATTTTACTGGAATTTATTTCTGCCTTCTTTTTCGATGCCGTATTTTGCACACAAACTTATAAAGTTATATATGGGGCTGGCCATGCCAGTCAAATAGTTCTTAAAACCCCTTCCAGCAAACAAAAGACAAATTAGGCCAACAAAATGCCAAGACTTCACAACAAAGAACATTACAGAGAGATGAGCAGCCTTAAATTCCAGACCCTTCTTAGTCCCCCACTCAAATACAGAACAGCATAAGATTAAGAACTCTTTTTTTGTCTGCACCACCACCAACTGGAACCACCTCAGTGATGACCAGGTGAAGGCCCCCAAGCTTGAGGACTTCAAATGACAGATCACCACCCCAAGCACCATCTAATTCATGCATCCGCACTCCCCTCCTGTCGCATTTATACTCGTTAGGTCCTGCGATGTACAAGATCAAGATATGATTATGAACCAATATGAGAAAGAGCCTGATACCTCACCTTATGCTGGTGCGCCTAATATGTGATGATATACCAGCACAGCACCTGCATGAGACTGCAGGGGCACTGCCCAGTTCAGAATTACAAGCTGGTCTCACAGTCCCAACAATAGCAGTAATCGCACTAGACATGGAAACCGGTCAGACTATCATGTAAAGGTTTAGAAACATGGCCGTCCATACTGCTACTAGTCTAACTTGAGCTGTACTAGCAAAGACCAAGCTGCCTTCCCCATCAAGAACACACACACACATACACACACACATTCTCTCTCTCTCTCTCTCTCTCTCTCTCTCTCTCTCTCTCTCTCTCTCTCTCTCTCTCTCTCTCTCACTCTCCCCCCCCCCCCTTCCACCCCCCCTTTTTATATATTTTTTACAGCCAGTCTAACAAAATAACATCTGGTACATCTGACCAATTGCTGATTTTTGTTCTAGTATTTTTGTTCTGGTATTATATATATATTGATCTTTAACCCACTTGGCCCCAGACCAGCCGCTGCCCTTTCGCCATGAAATCCCATGCAAAGGGAAGTAACTGTGTTAATGATCCTGGTTTACAACTTTAAAAATCAATAATAAACACCAAACAAAAGTTTCGGCTCACTTTGTATTTTTCCCAGTTTGCGAATACAGTGTTCTTGTATATATTTCCAACAGGTTTTGATTTTTTTCACGCAAAAATAAAAGCATAAAAAAAATATTCCCAAGTCAGAAATATCCACATCTGAATGTCAGGTTTTGAGGTACCTACGGGGTAACCAACTTTGCAAAATTTCCAGTTTGAAACTCCAAAGATGAAGCTCCGTGAGTTTGTTAGAGTGCCCACGGTAAGCGACTGAGCCAAATTTGCAGTTCAAATCTCAAAGGATGAAGCTCCGACGCCATTGCTGACAGTCAGGCTTTTGTTTATTTTTGTGCATCTATCGTGTGTCCATCTCGCAACTTTGAAAATTCACAACATCTCTCAAACTCAACCAAACTTCGAACATAGGACATAGCTGGTAGTAGTAAACAATAGTGGAAACGAGGCTGCAAGTCTCTTGAGAATCCTGTACCTATTTACATAAGCCAAGATGCAAGTATGGATCGTCTGCTAGCCAGCCGCTACCAGGCGGTCTGTGGTTGCACAATAACTGAATAAGGCAAAAGAGTGGGCGGTGACGGGCGGTCTGGGTCTGGACTTAATTGTTAATTACCTTGATAAAATCAGGTCATTCTGATTTGTTTTTGTTAGACTGATCTAAGCAAACAGAATGTTTTCTATGCTAAAAACTGGGGAAATGTTATTTTGTTGTAATACTTATGTAATACAAAAATTTGTTTCATTTAATTTTTATGACTTGTTATTAAATGCAAACTGAGAAAAAATCTTCTGTGTTTTTGCATGCACTTGTATGGCTGATTATAGTATACTGCATGAAAGAGTGTGTTACTTGTTACATAAAAAATGTTGAGTTATGGGTTTATGTTGCCCATCAGATATTACAACAATCAACATGTCACAATCATGTGTTAAATTATATGAGTGTACAAAATTTGGCACAAACATAGTAGGGGAGATGTGCACTAATAGTGTGACTTGATTTTGTGCATACTTGTGCAAAATTGAAGACACAATGAACTATGCATGTTGTAATATCTGATGTACAACATGCATCCTTTTATGACCTTTGTCAGCAAATATCTCCAAAAGTGTACGAGTTTTTATCTTTTGCTTTTAAGTAATCTTTCCTAGCATTGTGCACATTTTCTACAAACACAACTAGTTTCAATGTATCATCAACTTTATTTTCTACCCCCTTTGTCCTGTTTTCAAGCACACCTTTTGGCACTAAGTCATATATTATTCAGTTTTAAAAGAGGAAATCCCTTCCTGCTTGGACATGTTTCAAGTTACTGACAAATTGTTGTTAAGAGGAAATGCCCCCTTACTCTAGTGACACTGAATAAGAGTGACACTGACAGTGATATGCTAAACATTGTCATTGGTGCTGTCATTGAATTAGGGGTTGTTAATGCTTGGCCAGTGCGTTGTCTTGGGTGGCAGTAAATGTGTATCAACTTAAGGAAGAGACTTTCGTGACTGTGCCAATGGCAGCCTAGACACCAGACAGTGGTCGCCACCCAGTCACTCAGGTGGGAAATGCATTGATAGAAATGATGGCCAGGTAGCTAAGGCTTCACGCCACAGCGATACATTCCAGCCCTTGTTGGCAGCCAGCTGCCTGTGTTAAACAATGGAAAGGGCTGTAGGTCCACACCAACAGGGCCCATGTAGCAGCAGCTGGCAGCTGTTTCTCTCCTCACTGATCATTCAATGATAGATGTGTGTAACCTGAATGGAGAGCTGTGGGCACGGCAGCTTTCACCTCTTTGTCTTTAGCACCTACGAGTCCCTTTCAATAACGGTATACTTTATTCATCCCAGCGGGAAATTAAAGCTGTCGTTCGATTGCACAACGAAGAACATATCTCAGTAATTCTAAGTCATGAAACACTCTCTTAGACATACACCCCCTTTCTCTCAATCTGCATACACTAATAGGAATGATATAAAGCTAATACCTAGCAAACCCAAAGTTACCTGGAATTATGCTTTCTCTGTCAAACCAAAATGTAAAAACTCTCAAATTAAATAAAAGTCATTAGGTTCACACATCCCCAACCCTCCCTTAGAAAGTTATCATCCTCAAGAGACGTCTTGATGCATGCGCACACTCAGTTAATGACTGGTATAATTTCCATTAAAAACTGACAGGGCTGAGGGTAAAAAACAAGGCTTTATAATGGTTTGTATTTGTTCTCGGAAGTAAAATTCTTCCACTCCTGTTGCTACGTCTGCTATCAAAGTAGTGTCTCATTGGGTGTGTAGGGTCGTTTGATATTTGCATTAGTTTTCTGTACAGTCTCTTTTCATGTAAAATCTTAAAACTGTCCAGTGCCACTTTTTAGTCAGTTGGGCAGTTGCCTTTAAGTTTAACTTGTGTTTCGTTTAATAAATCCCAGCTCTCGCCTCTTTGTCTGCATCATCCACTGGTCCCTGTCCATGTTTTCACAGTCTTGCTGAGCTTTAGCTTACATTACAGTGCTTTGTTTCGTAAGACATTGGCCATCACTTGATTCATTGTTATATTACAGTTACACAGTACAGCTTGTTGTAGTTTAGAAACTATTGGCAGATCAAAAAGGTCAGCTGAATCAAATATGCCTTGCTAAGCTGAGAAAGAAAGGCTTCATGGTCAGAGACTCTCCATTGCATGGTCAGGGACTCTCCATTGCATGGTCAGAGACTCTCCATTGCTTGGCCAGGGACTCTCCATTGCATGTTCAGGGACTCTCCATTGCTTGGCCAGGGACTCTCCATTGCTTGGTCAGGGACTCCATTGCATGTTTGCAGATCTCTTGACAATAGCCTTGCTAAGCTGAGAAAGAAAGGCTTCATGGTCAGGGACTCTTCATTGCATGTTCGCAGATCCCAGTCAGTTTGTTTGACAGCTGCAGGGCCTGCACAGTTGTGATTTGCTGCCCCCCCACCTCCCCCCTCCTCCCCTCCTCCCCTAGCTGCTTATTGATCTGTCTTCCCCAGCTCAGTGGGACCCCAGTCTTCCCTACGTCTTCCCTGCACCTCCCCGCACACCTCCCCGTGCTCTGCCTGGCCACCCCAC